>SNQN01002536.1:0-22951 GCA_008642245.1 Bassia scoparia | reverse complement strand
GATGTTCAATACTTTCCAATTCTCATGTCACCATACAATTCCAAGCTGATTTGAGTACCTTAATGTCAACGAAAGCAAACAAAAGTTAGTAGCTTAGACAAATATAAATCATATAGTTTTTTAAATAAATAATAATCAAACAAAAAAGCACATTGGCACATTAAAAAAATTAAAAAAACAGAATGGAACCGAAAAAGATGAAACATAACAAAAATTCTTGAT
Organism: Bassia scoparia; assembly: GCA_008642245.1. NCBI lineage: Eukaryota > Viridiplantae > Streptophyta > Magnoliopsida > Caryophyllales > Amaranthaceae > Bassia > Bassia scoparia. Next base: position 22,729 of record SNQN01002536.1, on the reverse strand, counting down.
GAAAAAACCAAAAAAAAAAGAGACAATAATGATCCGCCCTTGAAGAAAACAAGATAAAAGGATAGTAAAAAATACGCATAGATCTGCATTGTTCATGATATCAATGAACTCATATCCTCCTATTCTGTGATCTTAATGCATTCAAAAAACCCAAATTTTGATGAAAAAATTAATCAGAATAAGATCACACTAAAACCCAAAAACTTTAAAATCCACAAGATAAAAAAACAGAAAAAACAAATAAACAACACAAAAATGAAAAACAGATATGAGTAACCACAAAATGAATGCAAAATTAATTTATGCACAATTTAAAAAATGAAAATCAATTTTAAATTCTACCAAAACTAGCAGTTCATTGTTGAAAATCAACCCCAAACCAAAACAGGCATGTTCACTAGATCTGAAATAAAACAACAAAACAAGAAAATATAAAACCATCGAAAACCCAAGAAAATTTTTTTTACAAAAAATCCACGAAATTTAAATAAACGAAAACTCAGATAAAATAAAAAAGAAAAAATCGAAATCAATAATAAAAGTAATATTGAAAAACCAAAAATAAGGAGAATGAACAACCCAGATTTTAAAAAAGGAAAATAAAAATCTAAGAAAGAAATGATCACAGAAAAACTAACACCAACTCGCCGCTCTCTGGCCCTTATCACCGCACTGCTGTCAGGAGCCTTTGCTCTTCCATCTTGAATCAATGCTCGATCCATTATTGGTGAAGATGAGCAGTTAGCGCCGAATAGAATGTGGCACGACGAAAATGTTTTAAGTCAATTCGTTAATGTAACAAAGATTGGATAGGAGTGTGTAAAAATTTGGAATCAATGAAATAAAAATCAAAACAATAGAAATTTTAGTGTCTTAGCATCGAAAGGTAACGGATATTAAAATATCTAAGGTGGATAACCTTAGTGGTAGGTGAAACATCTAGAACGACGGACTGAGACGTCCAGAAAAATGGGGATGCTAAAAGCAGGGGAAATAATAAGGTGATTGCACGTAGATAGGACGCCTGGGAGTAAGTAGTAGTCCTAGGGAAAGGGGTAAGAAACGAGAAAGAAGAATGAAAGGTACTGCGTGTGTGGAATGATAGTTGAATTATAGAGGAGAAATAAGAAAGAGTAGGGGAGCGTTGTCTCGAATATATTATAAAGTGAAGTTTTGATAAATGGGTTTACAGCGTTAAACACTGGGACTAGTGGTGCCTGTAAAAGAGAAAATGAGAAAATAATAGAGACCGAGGTTGAGGATATGTCAGAATCTCTATATGGTACATGTGATGCCCTAAGTAGGACCAGGGAAATGTTTTGTACTAGGCACAATAGACCAGTATCTCTTGCAGCGCCTGAAGGGGAACGGGGTGAATTTAAACATTTTAACTGCAGGGTGTTATTTCTCTCCCTTCCCCTGCGAGTCTAAATACTGCATCATAATGGTGATTTTGCACTAAATGAATCGTTGTGATGTTGGTAGACTAATTTAGGAAACTTAAATGTTTAACTGAAAATTGACCCAGTCAGTGTGTAGTCTGAATCTACGAAACATCTTATTCAGTGAGACCGGGTGACTGGGGTAAATACTTCATAAGCATTAATCCCATTAACTTAGTTTGTGGTAAACTTAAGTCCTTTGTGTTATTTAAGGTTTAGTCTAATTAAAAAGCGGAGGAAATTTTTTTTATGGCCTATGATGATTAAGGGTCTGTTGAGTTCTGTTCAAGGACATCATACCCTCAGCCAATCAGTCTCGGTTAGACAGCTGGTGTATTGGGGTCCATTACGTCCCTCTTTTTGGTATAAGCTGGACTTAATCTGTTCAGTCAAAGCGCTGAGTTATTTACTACTAGGTGATTTAGAATCCATTGTTAGTATTGATTTACATGATCTACATTCATAACTTACACATTCTCAGCTCTCTCTCTTTTAATTCTACTTCTGCTGAAATTACAATTTTATCGAGATTTATTGCTTAGAATTGAGTACCAATTGGTCTGTACACGATGAGATTGTAAAGTAATCTTTCTTGGCACAGCTAGGCGAGAACCGTGGGCAGGTGATGTAATATAGTATATTTTTTTCATGTAATTTATTATTGTGTATTTCAAATATTGATGAATTAAAGTACTGATGTATTTCTGATGTATTTCCATATAAATAGTATACTCGTATGGCTTATGGTGAATTTATAGTACTGCTGGCCCACTTGCATAATGATATGTAAGTGGAGCCAGCCTTTTTTTTTARAAAAATTCATTTACCAAAGAGATCGGGTATATGTCAGAACCGGTCTCTTTGCCTTTTTATATAAAAATAAGGATTTTTTGTCACTAACCATCTTTTATAAGGGTGACTTTGTCACAAACCATCTTTTCTAAACGAAATTGTCATAAACCATCTTTTCTGATATAAGTCGTTGTTGACCACCATCTTATGGCCGGATTCCGGCGTTGACTCGCACGTGAGCCTCACGTGATCCATTAAAAACCTATTTTTAAATTTTCTTTTTGTTTTTTTCGACTATTAACCCCCCTTAACCCTTTAGTCAAAGGAAGAATTGGAATTATAAAGAGCCAAATGAAGGGTTAAGGGGGTTAAACGTCGTAAAAAACAAAAAAAATATTAAAAATAGGTTTTTAATGGGTCACGTGAGGCTCACATGTGGGTCAACGCCGGAATCCGGCCAAAAGATGGTGGTCAACAACTAGTTATATCAGAAAAGATTGGTTTATGACAATTTCCTTTTGAAAAGATGGTTTGTGACAAAGTCACCATTATAAAAGATGGTTAGTGACAAAAAACCCTAAAAATAAAAACAATAACTAAAGAGACCGGACATTTTGGACAACCGGTCTCTTCACTGAATCAAAAAGACCGGTTTTTAAACCCGGTCTCTTACCCAAAGAGACCTCCCAGGTATAAACCGGTTGTTTGGAGGTCTCTTTGGGGGTTTTCAACCGGTCTCTTATGTCATTTTTGTAGTAGTGCAAAGTGACAGACTAACATCAACTCTACTCACAATGAACCATTAAACCTGTTATTACTAATTAATGCCCTAATGAAACACAGCAAGTAGTATTCTATAGGACTATAGGAGCAAAGCATGCAATCAATGTTGTTTCCCAGCAAAGCACGAAAGTCCTATGATACATACATGCAGCCATGCTTCCTCTAAATTAAAGTTTAAAACGAACACTCCACTTTTTCGATCATAACAAGGTATGGAATATTTCCCAACGTATCAATCTATATAATAAACCCTCCAACTAAATATCGACAACTACTCAACTACAACATTTTATCGTTTTATATACCAAATATTTCATAGTGCAGCAAAAAAAGTTGGTAAGCTATACTAATCTTTGCTTTAACCAATTCAACGGAGGAGTATGACATGGAATTTAGCAGTAAATTAATCCATTGCAGTTGTCGATTCCTTGGCTTAGGAAAGATTGCATTGAAATTTAGATTTACATAGTTGAATTTAGCTGATTTTCTAATGTGGTAAATTATTAATCAATCAACTGAATTTGTAAATTCGTTGACAATTTTMGTAATTTAGGTTAAGTGAAGGGGTAGAATAGTTTTTTAGAGGAAAGTTTGAGGTGATGTGGTTCAATCACTATCGCATATTTTAGTGGATTTCCTTCCCTAATCAATCAATTGTATGTAACTAATCCATGTGGTTTGGGGTGATATGATTTTCTTCTATGGTTTTATTATTTTGAAGTACACACGCCAAGCGCCATTGTAAATTTGTAACTCTTTTTATTACTATTTAAGGTAAGAATAATATTAAAGAAATATATATATATATATATATATAGATATATATATATATATATATATATATGTGATATATTTTCCCATATTGATATGATTAATAAATACTAAAATATTATCGTCTAAATCATATCAATACGGGAAAATTTATCATACATATATATTTTACTCATTAATATTATTCTTACCTTAACAGTATTAATTATTGAGTGTGAGGGATAGTTCAAGTGGTTAAAACTTTCCTCCCGATTTCAGGTGATCATGGGATCAATTTTCATCTGCACTTATGGCACTCTTAACACAAAAAAAAATAATATTAATTATTTATTTAGTTTTAGTATAGTTCATCTTTATCAAGTTTAAAACGTATTTTATTTTGGTAAACTTTTATATGCAACCTGCCACACCAAATTTTATGTTGTGGCCAAGGATATAATTGTAAAAATACCCTTTTAAAGTTGTATATAAAAGTTAAAACTCTAACCTCTCTCATTTCCTCATCCGTTTCTTTTCATTTTTGTCATTCCTCCCATTCTTTCTCTCTCCTCCATTTTCTACTACTCTTTCTCTCTCCTCCATTGTCAATCGCAACGCATCAACGGTCGAGATTAAATCCGCGTATTGCAGCCGAGCAAAGCTTTATTATCCCGATGCTTCATCTTCATCGTTACAATGGTAAATTAGATGTGGTTAAGGTTAATGGAGGGGAATCCAAGGTTGATAATGTTAATGGAGGTCTTCGTCGGATAAACTTAGTTGAATGCAACCTACKTGCTCCAATGATGCGAAAATGGTGAGTAAAGTTGTTGTTTGCTGTTGTTCGATTGATTCTGATTCACTGTATCACTGTAGTAAATATATTTCAATTCATAAAAGTAGTTTATATTATCGTAAAAGTAGATTTTAAATTGGAGAAAGTAATCTATAATTCATAAAGATAGTTTATATATTCGTAAAAGATAGATCTTATAATTGAGAAAAGTAGTTCATTCTTCATAAAAGTTAGTTCATATATTTCATTAAAGTGTTTCATATATTTCATAAAGTTAGTTATATTTTTCATAAAGTAATAGTTATTATATTTTATAAAAGATTTCTATTTTCATAAAAGTAGTTTTATAATTCGTAAAGTAGATCTTATAATTGAGAAAGTATAGTTCATATGTTCATTAAAAGTAGTTCTATATTTCATAAAGTAGTTCATATATTTCATAAGTAGTCTCATTTTCATAAAAGTAGTATCATATTTTTTCAATAAAAGTAGTTTCTATATTCGTAAAAGTAGTCTTATAATTGAAGAAAAGTAATTATGATATTTCAATAATAGTTCATATAATTCATAAAATTAATTTTGATAATTCAGAAAAATAATTGTGATATTTTATAAAAGTAGTTCATAATTTATAAAAGTAGTTCATATATTCAGAAAAGTAGTTTTTATTATTCGTTAAAGTAAAATGATTGTGATATTTTATTTTTTTTTTTCGAGTAGTTCATTATTTATAAAGTGTTCATATAATCCGAAGGGTAGTTCTTACGAATTCAGAAAATAATCATTGTGATATTTCTTAAAAGTACTTTTATATTTCATAAAAGTAGTAGTTCTTATAATTTAGAAAAGTAATTGTGATATTTCGTAAAAGTAGTTCTTATATTTTGTAAAAGTAGTTTTCTTTTTCGTTTGATTGTTTTCTTGTTTTTCATTTTTTTGAAATTTTTTCTATACAGATTGCTGCAAATATTGAAGAAGGAGAGAGAAGTCGAAYATTGGAGAAGGAGGCAGATTGCGGCAGATTACTTTTTAGGAAAAATTGTTAGGTTTTGTTGTGGCCTCTTTTTGTGGCCTTTTGTACTATTTAGTTTTTTTAAAATGTATGGATTGCTAACCACACCAAATTTTATGGTGTGGCTGGTTACACACAAAACGAGCTGTTTTATTTTTGGTAAATTTGTGAAAAATCACTACAAGCTTCTCACTTTTTGAAAAACACTCCAGTTACTTTGAAATTTTATGTTTTTTTTATGAACCTCCCAACTTTCTAAAAAAATTTGTAAAGCACCACATTTTCACAAAAAAAATGTTATGCATTCATTTTTAAAATATATATAGAGAAAATATTGTAAAATAATTAACAGAAACTTTTCATACTTTGTAATAACTCACCATTCATGTGTAAATTTAGGCTATGTTCAGTTCAACTTATTTAAGCATTCTAGTACTTATTTAAAAAAAAGAGTTCATATCAAATAAGAAAATTTCAGATCAAATCAGAAAAATTCAAATCAAAGCAGACCAGATAAGAAGAATTCAAATCAGTTCAGAAAATAGTAAAGACAAAAAACAACTACAAAATTTCAGATTATATCAGATTAGAAAAGTTAAGATAAGATCTGACCAGACCAGATCTGATAATTTCAGATTAAATCAGATAGATTGGGAAATTTCAATTTAGATCAGATCAAATCAAAAAAAGTTCAGATAAAAAAAATTCAGATCAAAAAAATTCAGATGAACTGAACATAACTTTAGTTATTAAGCTACTATATATTTTTCCAAAGTTGATATGTTAAACATTTTTTTTAAAAGGTAGTGCTTTACAAATTTTTAACATACTTAGGTAGTTTTATGCAAAGAAATTTTTAGTATTTTTTAAAATGTGGAAAGTTTATATTGATTTTTGACAAATTTTTCTTTATTTTAAAAAGACGTAGAATCCTACATGACTTATAATAGTTTTTATTCTTATTAATTTATTTGGCTTTTGAATTTCTTTTTTTTTCATTTTTTATCCGGAAGACCTCTAGGAAATTTTAAGCTGGTATTGCGGTCATTGAAGTAGAAATTAGTGTTTTCAATTGAAAAAAATGGTGCACAATGGGTATAGGAAATTAAATGTTGCTCAAACACATTGCCAATTTAATTGAAAAGTACAACTTGCTGCTCTTATTAGTAGGAAGATTATGAACAAAGCATATATGTGAATGTGATACATGCGATCATTCATCATAATGTCAAAAAATGTGGTGATTTTGTAATTGATGTATATACATTATGTCCACTATACACAACATGACACCTGACGAGTTCATCAAGTTGCGTTCAATTATCACCTATAATGTGACATTCATCGACAAGGTCTTATTAATGAACCATACAAATTAAAAGAAGATATTATAATCATGAGAAGTTTATTGTACATTAACCAATCACAATAATAGTCTTTTCAAGCTCATCGAAGATGGCCCATGTTACTTGTAGATGTCAAGTTCACAATGTTTTCCACACGATGAATAGACATTTGTGATCGAGTAAATTTTTACTTTTATTATAAAATAATTTAAATGAGAAAATAAGCGACTGAGATAATCTTCTTTAAAAATTATAACCTAGTTGATCAAATGATAAGGAAAAAAATTTGCATCAATAAAGGTATCAATGTTCTAATGGGAAGTACCATAGTGACCAAGCAAAGTTAAATAATTAGTGCAACGATTAGCTAGCTTCACAAATCACAAAAAACATGTTGGGACTCGAAATACTCAAAAGACTAAAGTAGAGCTTTAACATATATCATCCATGAGTAACTGAATGGACCATAGGCTTGAAAAAACACCTTTCAAAATATTAAGATCCGTTAGATTATCACATTTGCTTAAAGTCTTATTAAAACCCTAGTTTAAAGGCAAAAGTAAACCATTACAAAGTGCAAGGGCTTCAACTACCAAGTATGAAATATTTTCAAAAGAAAAAGAGCGAGAGGCTAAAACATTAACAGAATGATCACGAAGTAGAACGCCACTGGCTGTGGAGCCATATTGAACCAAACCATCCAAATTTAATTTAACAAATCCAATAGGAGGAGGCGACAATGAAACCAAAATAGAGCGGGAAAGCTTAGCAGTAGGAGGAGGGGAGGACATAGGCAGGTAATCAATTGAAACATGGTTGGACCATTCAACAAAAGAAGTGATGGCACGAAAAAGGGAGGAGATAGGTGAAAAAACCTAATTGCAAAAAAATGGTAGCATTGCGAGATTCCAAAACAATCTTGAGAAAGTAAACAAACTTTATTTATTAAGTGAGAAGAGGAATGAAGGTGAAGAGCACGAAGAGTATTGCTGATAGAGTATATATTATATTCTTAGGTCTCAACCATCAGCTTAAATTTTTAGTTGAAATGATCGGTTAACATAGTATCGGAGCCAGCGTGACAAAGAGGTACGGTCACTGGTTCGAATCTCTCCTCCCTCTCCCTTTTAAGTGGAATTAATTCGCGTCAGATATGAACGAGTTTGTGCTGCGTCCACATTTCAAGCCCAAATGGTATTTCATGTGAGAGGGAGTGATAGAGTATATATTATATTCATAGGCCTCAACCATCAGCTTAAGTTTTTGGTTGAGAAATCAATTACTCCCTCCGTTTTTTTAGTTGTTCCACTTTTCATTTTGGGATGTTTTCAATTAGTTGTTCACAATGTAAATGATTCAATGCATTATAGGAAATTCTTAATTCTTCTCATACATTTGTGAATAGTGCAAAATCAGTTATATTTTAATAATAAATATCAATTATTTTCTATTTTAAAAAAAATTCTGTTAAAGGGTATTGGACCATAGGTCCAAGGCTCATTAGATTGGCTCATTAGATTATTCTAGGTTATTAGGGTTTTATCTTGGTTATGTCATGTTTTCTATATATATGATGTAATTGTATGGGAAATAGAACACATGAAATAAAAGCAATAATACTGTAAATCTATTATCTCTATTCTCTCGCTATGAATCTTGACATATTCATATGTATGGGCAAAAAAAAACACAACTGGATTTACACTACTTACAGACTTCTGAGATGAAATATGAATTTCTTGTGCATAATCTGCAAGCTGAGACTGCAATGAATTGTATCACAGTAGTTGTCAAATTTTGAAGTGTATCGATCAGAAAAATGTTAAGATGTCAATTAGTATCATTAGTAGCACGTTATCAAGATGATGACTTGAGTGAGAACTATAATAACATGTCCAATGTTTTATTCATGATCACTACTGCATGCATTGCATTGATGGTTGTTTCATTGTTTGCATGTGTTACTACTTGCATAATACCAAGACAAGTTTTTAATGCGGAATGTACAGCGGAAAATGATAGGAAAAATGATAAAATACAATAACATATCACCTTCATAGCTCAACATACAACTAGGTGATCTGATAAACTGTGTTGGGAGTTGACTAACAAACATTCTGATTACACTACAATATTTATCAAAAATATGGATTATTGCATCTCATTTTAAAGGCAAATTATTGATGTCTATATTGTAGTCTCTATACAAAAATTCCCATGCATTCTCATGTTTTAACTTAACTTTGACATGAAATTTTGATTTCGTCAATAGTTTAGAAGGATACACGTATTTTAATTTGGTACTTCATCCGTTTCTTTTTAATAGCAATATTGAGCTTGATACAAACTCTTAGACAAAATTTGATTGTGAGTGTGAAAGTGATAGAGAGAGAAAATTAGACATGTGATTAAAAGAGATATAGAAAGAAATAACATTAAAAAAAGGAAAGAAAACATTTATTGCCATTCAATTGATATTTTCAAATTTAGTAAATGTTGCTATTAAAAAGAAACGATGAAAGTTAAGTTTTTCTTCTCAAATACTGAGACAAAATATATATGTAACATCTTAAATTTTGAGACACTAGAGCCTGAAATGACTCAAATTTGAGATGGAGTAGGGAAAATTTTGTCACATGTAAATATGTGCCACTAGCTTTTTTTGAGAAAACAAAATAATTTCATTAATTTATAAGAAAAGCTAAACGACACTTACAATTAAATTCCAAGTTAATTGCAAAGTTGGGTACTTAATTTTGTCTAGAGTTGCAAATAGAGTACTCTAGTTGCAAAAGTTGCAAATTGAGTACTCTTTGCTACTTTTGCTATTTTTTAATTACTTCCTCTGTATCATAAAAAACGCAACAAAGTCCCTCGCACGGACTCCTAGACCATATTTGCAAAGTATGATTAAATAGTTAGGTTGGTTAAGAGATGTAATTAAGATAATGAGGGAAGAAAGAACRACCAGCCCAATTACATACCACCACCACCACCACCGGGCCCAACCACAACCAACACCAACACCACACACCAACCACGAACCACCACTAGCACCGCCCACTGACCACTGTCACCGCCCACAAATCACTGTCACCAGTTCACCACCCACAAAATACCACCTAAACTAAGCCTCAACCACAATTTACGACCTTACGAACCCCCACCAACCAAATCGAACCACAAACATGCGAACCACCACCAATTGAATGACTCGCCCGCGAACCACTTGCGAACCACCACCAATTGAAGAACTCGTGAAACTCACCTTGAGAAGCCTAATTGAACAATTCACGAAGCCCAATCAAACAACCTATCACCACCCAATCGAGCATCAAATTGTGTTGTTAGTGTTTGTTAACCATTGCAAATTMCCCAATAGGGAGGTCGCGACTACTCGTGGAGGCTTGTGGGTCGCGACGGCTCGTGGAGGCTTGTGGAGGCTTGTGGGGAGGTCGCGACGGTCGTGGTATTCGATTACGGAGGTTGCGGCGGTCGTGGAGGTTTGTAGGGATTGGAAGTTGCGATGGCTCGTGGGGGTTCGATTAGATTGTTGTGGTACGATGATCCTTAGCTTAGGGTGGTGGTGTTGCTAGGTTGCGACGATGGTGCGATGTGTTGAGGGAGGGAGAATGGTGGTGCTTATTGGAAATTAGTTTAGGTTTAGGTCATTAATTWATTTAGATTGTAGGATTATAATTTTGATTAGGGTAGTTTAATTATATTTTATTTGTTTTAGTAAGGATAAAATAGACATTTTATAGGCTAAAATATACCAAATATGGAAAAAAAAGTTTGTTGCATTTATTGTGATATTTCCTAAATGGAGTTTGTTGCGTTTTTTTTATACGGGGGAAATATTTATTTTGTTGTAGCTAGGTTTATTAACTTCAATATTCAAAAATAGAATAATACGATAAAACAAATTGATTTTTAATATTTTTTTATGATTGTTATTTTATGTTTTTATAAAAATTGTTGATATTTATTTGGTGTTTATTATTATTATTATTATTGTCATTATTATTATAATTATTATTATAATTATTATTGATGTGGCACGGAAAATCCCTGACCACGTGTCCCCAAAATACTGGGTCAAAATGATCCACGTGGCAAACGCCACCGTATWTATTATCCAGAACCAAAACGGGACGGAGAACCGACGTTTCTACGCCAAAACGGTAGTAAGGAACGRTCGGAAGCACGGATGGATGACAAGTGTCACCCATCCAAGTGGTTCCTTGGTTTTTGAGGGATTCCCTATAAATACCCCAAAAACCAAGGAAAAAACACACATTAACTTCTAGCATTAATTGCAAGAAACTCCCAACTACTTTCTCTCTCTAGCTTGGCACTTTTAATTCCCTAAACTCATACTTACTTAAGCATCGGCAGGGAGATAATCCAACATAGAATTATTCTCCTTTGGCTGCAGTGCCAGCGCGCTCCAGGATTTCCTCGCCAGGAAGTCTTGAACCGTGAAGAACAAGTCCCACGTGCAATAGAAGGTCAGCTCTCGCGCGAAGGTAGCGCATGACGGGAAAGCCTCCACCCCTCTCTCAACCCAGAAGCTAGGGAATATTGGTAGCCCAGGCCAGTCATCGACATTTTCATTGCTACAACAAATTTGGCGCGTCTGTGGGAGGCAATCAGAAATGGCTTCAGGAGATGACCAAAGCACCACGTAGGACGAATCACACCTCCTTCCTATGAAGAATGAGAGTTACCCCCATGGCGAAAACTCGCGATCAACTCCATTTCCAGGTTGGCTTGGAGGACAACCTTGACTGTTCACTCCAAGACCTGGAACAGTCGGTATGTTTGCGCATTTGTTACCATTCTTCAGAAGGAATTGCTAAAGGGGTGGAAACGAGATTTGGACTCGTCTGCCAGCAGGAAGAACTGGAAGAGTAGACGTAGAGCTCTCTCCAAGCGGAGAATGCCCGCCTGAAAGCTACTGGGGCTGGCAAGTCTAAAGCGACGGGCAGTGAAGCTCCTGCCAAGTCTCCAAGCAGAGGAGTACAACACTCCTGTTATTCCAAAGCTCCGACCATCAAGGTCAAACTCCAACGCCGCAAGGCAAACATGTTTTCAACGGAACACGTTCCCTTGGAACGAGAAAAGGGCCAGGCTAGGAGAATATCGTGGAGCACTCCAAAGCCTGCCAAAACAACAACAACGCCCACCCAGGGCAACAACTCCACGGGGTGGCCTATAGGTTTGATGAAGCCCTTACTGTGAATGAAGTGACGTCTCTCCCATGAACAACCAGAGTGGCACGTCAGGATCTCAGTATAAAGGGAAGGCAAGCCGCGAAGCTTCTTCCATGGACGGCCCGGAAGATCATGAGAATCAAAAGGGAGAAGAACCAGGATCCAGGCTGATCCTGAAAAAAAGGACCGACAGGCTTAAACAAGCGCTCGGGTATGCACGAGGAATGCTCTTTGACTTTCACGCCAGTATGTACGCGACCCTCCCCCGTTCTCATCAGAACAAACACGGTCGCAGCCCACCAGTACATCTGGCAGGCACTCCTGCCTTCACGCCGCCAGGAGCAGAGGGGGGTTAAGATCCGCAACCAACGGTGGGGTGCACCAAAGCGTGTCTCCCCTGGATAGGGTCAATGGGCAAACGTCCCATGTAGTGACAGGGAATGCAAGCGCTTTCCTCCTCACTACAAGAGACCCCTTCTCTCCATCTATCCTCATGGCACGCAGTCCCAGAAGATTCAAGTTTCCATCTATTGCTATGCGTATGATGGAACTAACAAGACCCAGATGATCACTGGCACTGATGCATCTTATGCTGAACCCCAGGCTGACTGATGCACCTGGTAGTAAGTACTTTCCAGTACTCTCAGGGGCCTTGGCGCAGAGGTGTAGCGGCCTGCCAACGGGTTCAATCCAACAACTTCCAACGAGTTGGCTGTTCTTTTTCACTCACCATTTCATTGCCACTCGCCAGAGCGCAGAAAAGAGCCTGCACTATGGGGAGAATCCAACAGCGCCAAATGAGAGTTTGAGAGCTCATTGGAAGCGCTTCAAACAACGGACCCTGCAATTCCAGGACTTGCCGAGCCGGGTGATCCTGGACAATTTTAGTAGGGGCCCTGGACGGAAGTGATGAGTCCCGATTCAAGTTTCAAACGGAACACGGGGTTTTTAGCGCTTGAATGAGATGATGCGAGAGGCCGAAGCATGATCAGGCTTGAAAGACGCGTCTGTGCCGTCAGAAGGCCTAAGGTCAAAGTAATCCCCCCCCTCAAAATCAAAGCAACCAGCACACGCAGTGGGGATCTGACACAACAAGCAGGTCCGGGACCTGGAATAATAGAGGAGGAGGAACATCCCAAAAAAGGGCGCTGCCAAGGAAGCAAGAGAAAATTCAGCTACCACTCTCTACGGTTGAATAACCAAAAGATCTCTTCCAGGTCTACAAGGAGGTGAGTCAAGATGCCGATCGATACCAATCCACCAATTAAAACTGAACATGGACAAGAGGGACAAGTCCACAAATAGCTTTAATAACACAAAGAGCCGGACATGGTCACCTGACGATTGTACACCTTGCAACGCACTATTTGATCGCCTGCAACCAGGCGTAATGGTAAGAAGCATTTAATAACAAAATTTCTGAAGAATCTCCTTTTACTACGGAGGTGCCCAAATGGAGCATTCTCGACTGGTCTAGATCGTTCACACGTATCCTCCGGAGGTTTTCGCTGCAGGTGAGTCCAACTGCCAAGGCGTCACCTGGACTAATGTCAGAGACTCCTAAAAGTAATCACTGGACAAGCGGGAAGAGGAGAAGAATTCCAGACCGTCTCATCTGCGAGAGATCGTGGGGAGGTAAGCACAAACCACCAAACGTCATACAACACCTCATGATCCCTCTCGTGGTCGAAAATGAAAGTGGCGGATAGACGTGTCCGCGGCATTCCATTGACACAGTGAAGTTCCCTCTGACATCATTAAGTTTTGACGTGCCTTCAAAGCTCAAAAGACAATGATGATGACTTGTGCCATGCTAATCCATCATAGGATTTCGTGGTGGTATCATTCAGCCAGTGGGAGTTAGTACTTCTCACCCTACCGACCTGGGCGGGAAAACGTTCTTAGGCACTGCGGTCAAGTTCCTGGTGGTTAAAACATGACAGCCTACAACGGATCATTGGCAGAGCCAACGCTCAAATCGCCTCTAGTCAGTGTGGTCACTTGCATCTGATTGTCTGCTATGACTAGTTGTCAGCGACGAGGCAAGGTTGGCACAATATATGGAGATCAGGCAAGTCTGCTAGAGAGTGCTACCTAACCACTGCAAGCACTTGCTGGGGCATAGTATAGTGATGTGCAGAGTCACCTCACGACAAGCCAACAAGAGTGGTCTCCAAGAAAAGGAAATCTGGCGAAGTATGATGGTACCATGGCGAACCCACAGGATGATGCAGTGGCACACTCCATGGTTTGTTCTCCTCTATCTCTCGACCAAGCCAGATGAGGACAACAAGAGATTTTGAGCTCAGACCCTACTCTTCAGGAAGAACGGTTAAGGTAGGAGATGCCTTGACGTGACCAAGCTGGCAAGGGTAAAGGCACTTGTCTGAGGGAACTATAAGGATTTTTTGCGTTCTCAGCGGAGAGATGCTGGGTTGGATCCAAAGATGCGCCCAGCATAGCCTTATTGTTATCCTTCTTACAAGCCATTAAAGCAAAGAAGAGACCTTTGGGGCCGTCAGGAGCATAGGCAGCCGATGATAGAGGTTAAAGAAAAACTAACCAAGCTCAGTAACGCGCTGGTTTATTACGTCCTCTGCTAGTAACCCCGGAGTGCGGTGGAAATGTATTCCTAGTTCCACAGCCACAATGGGACCTGTGGAAATGTGTGCGTGGACTAAACTGATCTGAACAAGGCTTTCCGAAAGGATAGCTTCCCACTCCCAAAAAATCGACAAGCTGGTAACTTCTACAGGGGGCACAGCCCATGAGCTTCGTGTGACGCTTATTCTGGATTTCATCAAATCCCTCCTTAAGGAGGAAGACCAAGACAAAATCAGCCTTTGTCACTGAAACTGGGTTGTATTGTTACAAGGTTAATGCCTTTTGGTCTGAGAAATGCCCCTGTACTTCCAAAGATGTGGTAAACACCATCTCGCTATGCAGCTTGAAGGATGTAGAAGCCTTCTGATGACATATCATCAAGCAGCAATGAAGAAGGAGATCATGCATTGGAACCTAGCGAGAACAGTTTGATACGCTGCAGCACTTTGCATGAATTGAATCCGAAAAGTGCGTCTCCGGGACTTTCTGCGCAACACCCTCTTCTAGTATCTCTAGGATGGTAACTCAACACAGAGACCGCAACCTGGTCATATGACCAGACCTCAAAACGACTAACCCCGACACAACATGTCACAACCGTCCTTGGATATGCAATCACCGCGAAACTGTACAAAAGTAACGCCGTCCGATGACTCGACAGGGAATGTCTAGCAGCCACTTGGCAAAGTTTCCTTTCAAGTCTCGGGGATAAATGCACAACATTCTCATCTAAACAGAGCATCACAGAGCAAGCACGATGACCATATAGTTTTATTATAGACCAGCAGCAAAGACGAAGCAGAACGCATGCCTTGTTAAGCCTGAAGGAAACACTCCTCCACACCTTCCATCGTATCAAGTATGGTCAGCCCTATGGGAAGGGAAAACCTGCTACATGTACCTGTCATGTTGTCAGAACATGCTCTGTCGGGCCGTAGCTGCGTGGCGAAAGGAAGACCACACTGCCGGTCTACTTCGTGGAGCCACGTGCTCAAGGAGGCAGAAATGCGCTCACAGCTTCTATCTGATAAATATGGCATATCGCCTACTTAATGATGGCTAACGCAAAGAACCCGCACCTTTACCTTTTGCCGCACATAGGATCCTGTTGTCTACACACCCGATCAACCAATCAAGCAACCTACTAAACTAAGGGCTGGAGTCTTCTGGAAGGATGCTATAAGTGGGGCAATAGCGCTGAACGGATTCATTGGACTTGAACCACGAGAAGCTATAAGGGGCAAGCCCCTGAGCGGAAATTTAGTGCGAGATTCCTCTCCCAGTCAAATTCTCCAGCGACGTATGGACAGCTTATCTTGATACCCACGATGCTCTCTCTCTACAACTCATCTGTTAGGGGCAGGCATACTAGTTAAATCCATGAGTGAACGATTCGACTACTATGCATGACAGGCATACAAATATACCCAAACTATCCAATAATACGAGGGTCGAGTACGAATCCTAACGGTCAGGACTCTTATATTTAATGCGGCTGGGGCACACGAAGATGCCCTGCAATCTCATGAATTCCGCAGCCAAACCGAACTGTACCGTAAGTCAACAGTTAAATAGTGAGTGCGAAGCCCGCGACTGAAGAACACATGATCAAATACTTGGAAAAATGGTAAAGAAAGTAATATCTTTATAGAAAAACCCTCAAAAAAGCTGCGTCTTTCTCTGATAAAAGCTGCGGTTATGTCAAAACCGCAGCTTTGAGATCAAAAGCTGCGGTTTTATCAAAAACCGCAGCTTTAACCACTGCAACCTAGATGCAAAAAAAAAAATATGGAAATCTACAAATATCTCTGCGTTTTAGTATCACCGAGCTTGTTGTTTGTTAAGCAAACAATAAGCGTAAAACAGTCCCAACGTTCTCGCCCTCATACCTTTTATAAACCCAACCTGCCTACTCTCTCTCTCCCATATATTTCACTTCTTCTTTCCCTTCTTGCTCTCTTCACGCCTCTCATCTTCTTTCCTTCTCCTCCTCCTTCTCTCCTCTCATCTCTTCACTTCTCTCTCCTCCTTCCATTACCTAAACCGACATCTCACCAACGTCATCCACATTTAACCGTTAGCAGAGACTGTTACGGCCACTTGCTCATTACTTCCTGTCTTCTCCTCTCCATTAACACTATCAGATAATGAATAAGACCATGCGCGAGTCAACACAACTCACCAGTCAATGCGTTTTCGATTGCGAATTAGAGTTCGAAATTAGGGTTTTTTTTCGTTTTTCTCCCGATTTTGGGGTTTTGATGTTTGTTGTTTAGTTTCGATTTGGTCTTTTATTTTTTCTTATTTTTAGTGTTTTTCTTTTAGTTTTCTTCACGATTTTGTTATTTTTCTATTTCGAACATCATAGGGTTTAAATTTTTTTTTCACTGTCTTTTTCCTGTCGAGTTCTCAATAGATTTTTATTGCAGATTTGCTTTTTGTCGATTCTCTGTTATTCGGTTTCTTTTTATATTTTTTTTTGTAATTTCAACCCTGATTCTTGTACTCTATTTTTGCACCCCTAGATCTTGATCTTATTTGTACTATATCTTATATGTTTATTTTTTGCGTTTGATAAACAGTGCAATATATATAGATCTTGAATTTTCTAGGTTTGTTGTCTACTCCTGATTTTTTCCGATTTTTTTAGATTTTTTTCTAATATTCTCAGAATCTGTTTTTTTTACTTTCGTTTTTATTTTTAGATCTCGACTTTTTTGGTATTCCGTTTTTGATCTAGTGGTCTGGTTTTCTATCTTTTAGGTTTGTTTTATTTTTTATTTTTTTTTTTAAATTTGTTCTTCAATTTTTTGTTTTACAAATTTTGACGAATTTATTTTCACGAACTTTTTGGGTTTTTTGGATGTTTTTGGTGGGATTAGGGTTACGTAGATTTCAAAAATATAATTAATTTTCTTTTCAATTATTATTTTCGATTAATAATTTTGATTTTTGCGTATGTGTTGTGGATGTAGGTTTGGCGTAGGCTCGAGGCGGTGTCGGTAAACTAATGTAGCAAGTCGGTGATGTTGGAGGAACGGTGGAGGTGTAAGGTAGAGATGTAGGTTGGCTATGACTTGTGTTGATTTGTTTCTAGTTTGTATAAATTGTATTCAACAGTTTTAAAGTTGATTTTTTGATTTGAATTTTTTAATAATCAGGTTATTCAATTTTTTATTTCATTAACTTTAAATTTTTTTTGGTGTAATTTTGGTTTTTTTAAGTCATTATGGGTAATTGATAGCAAGATGAAGCTGTTTATTGAAGACTCTATTCTTAAGTGTTGATTTTTTTTTGTAATTTATTTTCATTCAATTTTGTTTCTGGAATAGCAGTATGAATAATTTTTTCATACTTTTAGTATTATATTTTATGTTGTAATAATTGAATATCATCATTTTTTTACCATAATCTATATATGAAGTACAACAATTTGTTTTTTTTTACATCTTGTCATTAAATTCATAAATAATTAAAAGACACAACAAATAACTTAAAAAAAAAAAACAAGAGGCCTCACACTGCAAATTCAACCGGATCACAGTCTCAATGAGGACAAAGTGGCTTTTAATTAATTTTTTTTAAAGAAAAGCAGGTCAAAAGCTGCGGTTTTTACTCAATAACGCAGCTTTTTGGAGTTCACAAAGCTGGGTTTTACCATAAAATGCCGCAGCTTTGACACCTGCAAATGATGCGGTTTTTAGCTAATACACGCACTTTTGACACTTCAAAGCTGTGGTTATAATATCCGCAGCCTTTTGATGAATTTTGTCAAAAGCCTGCGGCACAAAAGCTGCGGTTTCAAAACCGCAGCTTTTGAGCCTTAAAACCGCAGCTTTTGACCTTTTTTTACTAGTGGAAGTTGAAGGGTGGAACCGTTTTCCACCTGTGCACAGTGCCTAGGTCAGAAAAACAACCAAGCTGATGCTTGTCCAAGTTGGCTAGTTGGCATTACAGGAGACTCTCCCAGATCTGTCTTTTGGGAAGTTAAAGATCAACGAAGCATAGACGAGATACCAACGTCACATTCATCAACGAGGAGCACTTGGATGGACGAGATCATTGATATAAGCAACGGGAATCTACCCTCTAGATCCAAAAAAAAGGCTAAGTTGTGAAGAGGCGAGATACATGGTTTTGTGTATTGGGGGCCTTCTACAAGAATCATTCTCCATCCTCTCTCAAATGCATAACTCCCGAGAAAGGGGCCAAGAGGTGCTAGACGACATCCATGCAAGGCCAGTGTGGTTCTCATATTGGGGGCCAGGTCATTGCTGAGAAAGACCCTTAGGACGGGTACTATTGGCCTACATTGCGAGAAAGATAGCTGCAAACATGGTCAAGAATGCACAAGTGCCAATTCAATGCTCATATTCACCAACGTCAGCAAATCAAGTTGTCCCCGGTGCTATCACACTCCCGTTTGCCAAGTGGGTGTGGACATCCTCGGCTTTCCCACACGCGCCAGGGCAGAAGAAGTTCTTGATTGTGGCGGTGGATTCTTTCACCAAATGGGTAGAGGACGGAAAACCAATGAGAAACATCAAGGTCCTGAATGTGAAAGGATTTTTGAAAGAAACATCATCACCGATATGGTGGTCCTCAGTTAATCGTCTTCGACAATGGTCCCCAATTGATTTCCAATATCCTCAAAATTGGCTATCCTGATTCAAGGGATCACGGCAGCACTTCGCCTCTGTACTCATCCTCAAGCCAACGGGCAGGTTGAATCCTTCAACAGATTATCAAGCAACGGGTTGAAGAAGAAGTTGGACAATGCTAAGGGGTTGTGGGTTGATGAAACTTACAATGTGCTTGGTCGACCGGAACAAACGGTAAGAACTCCCACGGGGGAAACTCCATTTGCACTTTCTTTGGCTCGCGATGCGGTATAGACCATTGAGAATGTTGAAACCAACCTTCGGTTATGATGTAGTAACTGAAGAAGGGAATTGGGAAGCCATGAAGTGCAATCTTGTCTCATTCCAAATCCGGGGTCAACGCTCTCCTCCCCACAGATTTACAAGTTAAGATGTCCCGGAAATAACACAAGCGCGTCACATAGGCCTCTCCATTGGGAGACTTGTGTTGAGAAAGATGGAATCTACGGGTAGAAGCTAAGGAGGGATGGAAGTTGACCCCGAATTGGGAAGGCCGCGTTACGAATTGTGAGGTCTACGGGACGGATCAGTTGGAATATGCACAGGGGCAACGGCTCACTCACCCAGGAATCTGAACATACTTGAGAGTTCTATTTTGTTTAAGCAACATACTTAGTTCGACCTAAAGGCGCTCATTAAAGTCGAGTAAGCCAAGCGGCACTCGCAATCAACAAGTCTGAGTCGACCTGAAGGCGTCAACTTGTAAAAACTTTGAAGTATCTAGATTGAAATGAAAGCCTTCATAACTTTGACTTCACACTTGTGGTCATAGCATACAGGGGGCAACTCCTCTCCATGGGGCATCACGTAAATTCAAAACGAAATAAATATGCCCTAAGATTCTCAAAACGAGAATGAAAACAAATTCATATACTTTGTTTTAAAATTACAAAAAATCCTAAGTCAAACACTTGAAAGTTTTTGGCTGGCAAAGCAGCCAAAGGGCAAATCGTCCCCCTTGTGAAGGGAACAATTTCCCTGGATTATATATCGCGACGACAAAAACCTCTGAAAAATGCGAGGTGCGAGCTTTGTTTTGTAAAATTGACAAAAATGGGCTCGCCCAATTCCTTCAAAGGGCAACGTCCTCAAAGTATGCGAGGTGCGAGCTTCGTTTTTGTAAAATTGACAAAATGGTCTCGCACCATTCCTTCAAGGGCAAACGACCCTCAAAAGTATGCGAGATGGAGTTTAACGTTTTGTAAAATTGACAAAATGGCCTCAGGCACCAAACATTCTTAGGCAAATGACGCTGCTAAGATTTGCGAAGTGGCGAGCAAAGTGGTCTCCCACTCTGGAAAAAGGGCGAAGCATTGTCAATGTGCGAAAATAAATTGAAGGTTGCAAATTACACAAGTTAACAAGACTCGACAAGTCTACCATACCGAAAGAAGGTAAGACTCGCAGCTACCTGTTAGACTCGCAGGCTACCTAGATTCGCACAAATTTGCCTCAGGGCAAGCTGCCGACCGTGCGAAGCTTACCTGTTTTGTAAAACGATGGATTGACTCGCCAACATCTACCTACTAGGGCAGCTGCGACGTGCGACTTACCGTTTTGTTAAAACGATTGGATTGACGGATCGGCACAAATCTACCTACTAGGCGCAAGCTGCGACGTGCGAGCTTACCGTTTGTAAAAACATGGAAATTGATCGCACAATCTACTACTAGGGAAGCCTTGCCGACGTGCGGCTTACCGTTTTGGGTAAAAACGATGGAAATTGACTCACACAATCTCATGCCTACCAGGGGTGTAGCTGCGACGTGCGAGCTCCGTTTTGTAAAAACGATGGAGATTGACTCGCACAATCTGCTTGTTCGGGATAAACTGCGATGTTGCCATTGGTTTCGCATAAGGAATATGGTTCTGGGGATGGTGATACCGGAAGGGTTGAAACTATCTGTCCTTGATTCAATTTCCAAAGTTTAAGGGCAATCAGTATGATTGATTGACTTGACCCCCTAATTAGGCCCTCAAGTCATCAATTCTTTAGAAATCTATAAACTTGGACATTTCGCACAAGTACAGAACTACACTACGCTTGAGAAGCTTTGATCGCACATTAGGTTTCTGTGGTGTAGTCATAGTGGCTCAGGGTTAGGCACATATATACAGGGCAGGTGGAGCCTTGGAAGTGCGGAAGACTGAGTTCCAGAAAAGAAGACAACTGCGACGTTTGGGATAAGAAATGAAAGCAGGATGACCTTTGATGTGCGAAGGTGTACCTGTGAATGCGAAGAACTAAGTTCCTAAGAATGCGACGTTTGGGATTAGAAACCAAACAAGATTTTAAAGAGAATTCATATGCAAAGGCAGAATGATACTGCGGACACAAGACTTGTAATTTCATTTTACCAAGAAGGATCAATTTGGATTGATGGGAAGTGGATTCAAAGCTTGCTAGACAAGATTCATGTGGGCCTACACTGTACAAATTATCTAAGCGATACAACAAGAGTAAAACAAATATTGCGCGAATGGGCTGAACAAAAGCGAGGCGAGAAGAGGCCATCTGATGATGATTTACTAAAAGTTTCCCAATTGGAAGGATACCCTTCCTGAGAGGGTAAACCTTGAAGCGGAACTCTTCACTTGAGAGGGTATAACCTTGAAGGGCGAGAGAATCAAATCATCTCGCACTTAGAGGGATAACTGGTAGGCGAGGAGATCAAGTCATCGGTGAAGTTTCCAACCTGGTTGAATGTTTTAAACCATTGTAACTCAATGACGCTCTGTCATCTGCGAACTTCAACTCTTGGTGAAGTTTTTACCATTGTATACTCCGATGACGCTCTCATTTATTGCGAGTGCTAGATAGGCGAGGGGAAGTCATCTGATGAGACTCAGCAATCGTCCGCTCATTCATGTTTTCAATGTCGCGTGCACATTTGGTCCTGCATAGTCATCACCATTTTGGCGACGTCGCAATCAATCAGTTTTAGCTTCCTCTTCTCGCCCTACTGCTGCTCGCACATTGGCTAGCCGCATCATCGCCACTGGACAAGAACCATCAGAAGGCGCGGAGTCAGTGGAGTGGCTCGTGTCCTTATAGGTCAACATGAGTTTCTCTCTGGCAAAGGAAGCCTTTGTGTTCTGGAGTGTCAGGCATTCCTGGATGATCTTCACTTTGCCTCGACATAAGTCGCCTTTCTCTACGACGCCAAAAGGGATTAAGTCCTCTTCGCAGGAAAAGAGGTGCAGCCTCCTCAACCAGAGTCTGATCTCCTCAATGCCTTGTTTTGGTTCAGCGGCTTCATCTTTTTGGTTTCCTTATAGAGCTGCGAGCCTCCCTTGTCCTGTCTTCAGCTATGAAGCGAAGTTGAG
>SNQN01002535.1:36750-59774 GCA_008642245.1 Bassia scoparia | reverse complement strand
ACTTTAGGAAACAGAAAAACTGATTCTAAGTTGCTGCAAGTATTGCGCAACAAGCTACAATAAATCAGGAAGAGTATTAACAACATCTTATGATTTTCCAAATGACATAAATTAATTTAAATAATTAATTTCTAATAAGTAATTCAAAATGGATGAAGTATGGAGTATTAGTTATAATTTATACAATGCAAATATATGAACAATAAAACAAGGGTGGATGATGCAATTGAGATATTGAAATACTGAATCTTTTGCTAGTTGAATTATCTATAGATGCGACAATACAAATATAAGAACAATAGCTAGTTGAAATAATCAATCTTTTGCATTAGCAAAACTGAGAACAAAAGAGCATTGTTCAAATTTAGGCATCATCACTATGTAATTTATTTATGCATCAAAATTAATAAAGCTTCTTTCGTTAATACTTTCATTAGTACATAAATAAAGTATGAAGTACGGAYTATAAGAAAAGTAGAATAAAGAAAATAAGATGACAACAAGACAAAATTAAAAGGTAAATTAAGGTCTCGTTTGGTTGACAATAAAATAGGAAAAATGAAAATTCATGGAAAATCATAACTTGTGTAGTTGTTTGAGGAAGTATGAACGTTACATGGTGTAGGGATAGACGTGGTCTCTCACGCAATAAAAGAAAATTTCCCCTTATAAAGAAAATTCAAATGATAATAAAAAAAAAGATTTGGTGAAAAATAAAGGAGTTCCCCAAATTGAGAGTTGCAGTTTTTTATTTGCAGTGATGGCTAACATTAGTAATAGGATAAATATCAATGATATTGGCTCGAAGTCATTCTACAAGTTAATTAATCGATCGATATATTGATTTTTTTTCACTATAAGTAATTTTTATTTTATAAACTTGATTTTTCAAACATCATTTAACTTGAACAAATAGTCCCCTATTACTCTATTAATATAATTATATGAATGGTTTAAAATCTTTTCCGCACTTTATTCGATCAATATATACATATATAAGCATGCGAAGCGTGCACAAAAGGCTATAAATTACACGAATTAGGGGAGCAAATGAGTAATAATATCCCCTATAAAATTACTTTGTTATCTTCATAGATGAAGAAAATAAAAAAGATTTTGAAATAATTTAATTACCCTAAATATTACAAATATAACGGTTAATTTTCATCTAAGTCAACAAATTGATTATAGTAATTTAATGATTAATTCACGAATTGTTTTACGTAGTTTGACAAAAAAATTATTACATCAAGTGAAAATATAAGTCAATATTTTTAAAAAATGAAAATAATAGTCAACAATTATAGATCCAAGCTTTATAAACAGCTAAAAATAATATAATTGGCTCATAAAAAATTCATTACACTCTTAAAATAAAATATGGGGGAATTTTTCTTTTTAAATTAAAGAAATGTATGTATTCTTACATTTTATCTAAATATTATGATGATTTTTTCCATTATTTATTTGTTTAATCATATATATTTGACCATGTACTTTTTAACAAATAACTTGTTAAAATCATAGAACGCCACACGTCTTATTCTAGTATATAAATATAAATCAATATAATTGTATATTATCAAATAAAATTTTACCTAGTCGTGACAAAATTCGACGGCAAATAAGCACGAATGCACGAAATATCAAAGATTGTAATGTTTCCTAGTTAAGGCGTCAAACATTGGAAATCAAGTCGTCCAACAAATAAAAGGGTTTGTTTGACGTGAGAGGAAGCTCGCTGCATTGGTATTGTCGTTGATCGACAAAATCTCAAAAGAGTAGTTACGGCTGTTGTATAGTAGTTATCATGAATTATGCTGGACTCGAACATAGAACTCGTCAAAAGATGAAATAACCGGCTCGACTTAAAATGCTGACGGTACGAGATCGATACTTAGTGGGTAAAACATTTGTGAGGTGGGCCGCGAGGTTCTCAGAATTGGTTTGCGACGGCATCATAACCATTAATGATGTTACTGGCCTGCGATTTCCTCAATGTTCATAGGATAGGTTCTCGGAACTTGCTATATTTCAACAAGAGCCTTAATGATGCTGAAGGTGTTATTTCGTCAACAATTCTTTTAACTAATAACATCACAAGCATTTTTTGCTGGTTATAAAAACTCAAGCGAGACGCTGAACTGGTTTCGGGACAAGATGAAAAACTACCAACAAACTTAATATGTTTGAAGTATCACACGAGCTAATTAGACGGGTGAATCATTCAATATATGTTTGAAAAGTATCAACGACTACAAAATTGATACACATTAGAGAGCTTAATCCTTCGAATAATTGTTGTTCTTACCTTATTTCATAAGACAAGGGAAATAATGATGTCCCCATGAATTTACTATGATGCCATAATTTAAAAGGTCAAATCAAATTCAAAAGAAAAAAATATGAAAAATCAATTAATCTAACTTATTTCTCGTCAAAAAATCATCCACTTTATTTACCATTTTGAGAAAGCTAATAATTGAGTATTTTTGCCAAATAGAAAGTAGTCAAATATAAATTGATTGAAATTTTGCAAAATTGATATATTGATTTTAAAGGCACGGTTGAATAATTTAAATTTGACGGAATCCTAATAATGTTATGAATAATAATTGTCAAATTATAATTTTGAAACCTCCTAAAACAAACTTTTTTTTCAACCTAAGAAAAAGGTATCTTAACTATAAAAACTAGGTAAAATTGATCAATAACATTACAGCAACAAAAAAATGGATTCGTCGCGATAATCGGTCGATAATCGGGGTTTCCTGACCGATTTTTCGGCGGTGGATCTAGTTCGGCTCAGGGTATAGTTGGTAAGGAGAGCCTCAACGACGAATAATGGTTGATGCATACCGTGGCATTCACCCGACCAAATCCAACGACTTATGGATCGGAGGAAAAACCTCTTATCGATGAAATGTAATCAAATCAGTATTACTGGACCGGAATTTTTTGTTTGGTAAATAATGAACACAAATTAAAAAAAGCAAAGAAACCAGCTTGGAATGCTGGTTTCCTGCAACAAAACAAGTCACATGAAGAAGCAAAAATAAATCCAAATAGCAATATTTTATTTATTTATTAGAAAAGGTAACAAATCACAAATCATCTTAATTTTACATTTAATTAATTTCTAATGTAACAAAAATTCTTGAACAATTCTTGTCTTTCACAACGAATATCTTGTTTGGAACTTGTCTAGGTTGTTTTGTACAATCTCTCTTAACATTCACAAAACTGTAAATAGTAAACCAAAAATAAACTCAGAAAAAAAAAATAGAAAAATGAAAAAGAACTGTATTAAACACAAAATGCAAAAAATAAAATAAATGTGAACAAATGAAAATCAAAGAATAAATCACGAATGAAGAATTGATTTAAAGCAGATCATATATTCAGATTTAAAGCAAAAATAACTTCACTTGAATAAAATTGCATGAAAAAAAATGTGAACTTCAATCAATATTGTAAGGAAAAACCAAACTAAGTAGAGAACCGATTATTTAGTAATTAGAATCGATATATTTGAAATTCAAGATTAAAAAAATTTCGAACTTCAACGGGATAAATTGCAGTGACAAAGAATTATAGCAAAATAAGGGGAAACCCCCAAAACGATAAGTGAATGATCAATGAACAACCCATGATTTTTGCGTGAAATTGCAAAATCGAAGTAAATTGTTCATATTTGAAGTACTTAAAATCATATTTGATTAAAAAAATTAAACCTTTGATTTCGTTTGGGGGTTGATGTTGCAGGGATTTCCTTTTTTTTTAAAAATAATTTTTTTATTCAAAAGAAGAAGAGTAGAATGAAATAATTAAAGGATGATGATTAAAACTGAATGTATCTAAACTCGAATGAAATATCAAAAAACCAAAAAAAAAACCAACAAAACGAAGAAGTTAGATCTAATGAAGAATGAAAGAACAAACACAAAAAATTTAAAAAATCGAATTTAAAACAACAAAAAAAAGATTTTTTATCAAAAATTTCTTAACCCAGAAAACAATTTTTTTTTAAAACTGAAAAATCACAAATTTTTTTAAAAACGAAATAAATCAAGAGAATAAATAAAACGAAAAGAAAAAAACCTAAGATCTAAAATAACAAATCCAGATTAATTGGACAAAAAAAAATGAAAAACTATACTGGTTTCTTAAATCCATTTTTACCAAAAAAAAAACCTGAATTTCAAAAATCAATATTTTGTTTTTTCGACGGCCCAAATACGAATATAATTCTTAAGGAACCCAAAACGGAAATCAAAGAAAAATTTTGAATAACCGAAAATTAAAAAAAAGGGGGAAACTCGCTGATCGTCCAACTCAAAACAAAACGAAATCAACAAACAGGAAAAAATCACAATCTATTTGATGCCTAGTTTTGAATGAATGTAATAACAAACAAAGCAAACATGTGTTAATATTATGTGTGTTGTTAGATGTGATTTACAGGAAGAGTCTTGAAAGTCTATGCAAGTAAGGATCATCAAAGAGTGGAAAGGAAGCTTTGTGATTTTGGAAAGACTGATGAGTAAGGAATGAAACTCAAAGTGCAGCAAGGAACTTCGAGTCCCTTGGAGAATCAAGATTCGAGATTACTGGTGATTCGAATAAGAAGCTTAGAGTATACTTAAGTTTAGGATATATGTTTTTAGACTTATTGTAAGTTTAGCATTTTGTGGGAATAAGGCTTCAATAATAAGACATTAAAATCGGTTTAAATATAAGGGGATTTTTTAAAGGAGGTTATCAATTAAGGAAAGTGTTAAAAAGATATCTCTAAGTATAAATAAATCTAGGTAAATTATTTTCGACATATAAATCTTTTTTACAACCTCCAGATTTATCTTGAGAATTTATTTATGAAATCGGATTTTACCTTATTGTATTTAAAGTATTTTTCGGCAAAGATTTTTTTCTGAGAAAATGGGTTTAAACTGATTTTAGAAAATTAAGGAAACAACGTGTGAGAGCTGTAACTAAGGCTTGGTCATCAAGGCAAAAATTAGTTTGAGAAATCTTAAGAAATAACAGGCTATATTCTAACTGATTATATAGGACGTGTGAATAATGGACGTGCATGCCGAAGTCCATAGGCATGATTTCCTACTTCATAGGGAGTGGTGTAGTGGACTTAACTGTCCATTTCACGGCTTAAGCGATTCTCTAATAAATACATCAGACCAAATCAGTTGAACATACACTTGAGCATAGAAGAGATCTTGAGTCATTCCTAAACACATTGTAAAGTTTTTAGTTTTACAATCGGTTGTAAATTACTTCAAGTAGAGTTGTTACTGAAGAGGGCTTTGGTTGAGTGAATAATCAGAGAGGCTTGTAATAGAGAGTTTAGCTTACAAGAGTGTGAGTGCTTCAATCAACAAAGGGGTTGGTTGAGAGGTGTTCTAGTTCGAAAGGAACTTGGAAAGTTTAGATTGTACTAGGTTGTGGTATCTGAATTAATCTAAGAAGAAATCCTGGGTGGTATCAGGTCATTAGTTTTATCTCTTGGACAAGTTGTCAAGGAGAGTTTCTGTGTTAGTTGAAAATCGCATCTCGGTTCTTTAACTTTAGTTTTAACAATTCCGAAATAGAGTCAAAGTTTTTAAGTTACAATGCCCCCTCTTGTAACGTTCAGTAGATCCAAAATCAATCCGAAATAAAAAAAACCCTAACACTAGTGGAAAAAGGTCAAAAGCTCCAAAGATTTTCCACTTAAAGCTCCAATTTTGCCCTGTGGCTTTTGGAGCTGGTGGCTTTAAATGATATAGCTAAAGTCCAGCATAACTGGAGCTTTTAATGGATTAAAAGCAACCAGTTTTTCATAAAATGGAAGCTTTTAGTTTCGTTAAGCTCCAGTTTTTTTTGGCAACTGTGCTTTTAACCCCCAATTTTTAAGCTCCAATTTTTTTTAAAGCCTGGAGCTTTTGTTGCTTATTTTGTAAAATAAAAAAATCGTAAAGCTTCATACTGTCAATATCTTTTGTTTATTTATTAAAAAATCATGAATACATATACAAGTGCTTGGTACAAAACAAACAATTATGTATATTAACAATAATTTTTTAACTAAATACATAAATAAATGAGCTTAACAATTCATAATGGACAACGATGGTAATATCAAACCCATGATACAACTCGACTAGCATCTGAAATTTCAATTGATTTTGAACTGTTAATGAGGACGCTTCAAAAGGCTTTGCTAATGTCACTTTCACATTCTCTAACACTTTGCTTCCTATGCAAAATACTGTTGCAGTTCATAGAGTCTCTTGAGCACCATTTGTTGAGCAATCGGTGCTCAACTCTACTACTGTGCTTTACCTCTGTAAGAGTCCAGTCTTTATCAGAATCAAATCAATTCACCTGAAAAAGATTTATGGTAATTTAAGACAACTGCTTAAAATAACCTAGGAAACTGTTAAACTATATAGTAATAAGTTGAGAATAGTAAACTGGAGTCTTCTACTTTAAATTGATATGTAATCATGATGTTATTATTATGAAAATATATACGTGAGGAAATAAGACACAAGTTTATACTTGTGTAGCAGTTTCAAAGAGCTAGACGTCTTCTCTGATCGAGCAACCTTGAGAAGCAGCCAGGATATAAATTCAAGGCTTGTGCTGTTTCAATTTGTACAGACCAAATTACATCGAGTGTTTGAGGATGGAGGCTGCACAACTTTTGTACGATATCATTGAAAATCTGCGATCACCCATGTTTGAAAGAAAGTGCTATACAGCAGCTATTAAAAGTAAATGATCAACCAGTATAATGCACATATTTTTCTATGACAGACAGGAGCAGGAATTTGAAAACCAAAAGTTTGATCGCAAAGCATATGAAAGAGAGAAAATATTAAAACACAAAAAAAAGCAAATAGCTCTTTATTTAGGCTAAGTATATAACATATTATCATAGATTAAAGTGTTTGTGGAAGCATATTTCAACATTCATGCCTTCAAGGATCAACAATTTCCAAGAGTCAATCCCTACAATCGCTCTGCTGTTGTTTATCATGTAAATAAGAAAATCAATATGATTGGTCCAGGATCATAAGAAAAAACAGGTTTTATTTTACGCATTAACTGTGTATATAATATCATAGTTACAACGTTGATAAGTTTTAATTTGTGCGTTTGTTAATCAATTGTAAATGATCTAATCAATAAGATATTAGTCAAATTTGCTTCATAAGTTGTTTCTCAATATACATTCGACAAAGATCATTTTTTCCAAACTTAATGTGATATTTACTTTGTATGTCAATCTTGGGCACAAAACTGGAAAAAAGAGATCATGCTGCACACGAAAACACATCATATGACCATACTAGACGGCTAGAAACCCAATACATAACAGTTTGTGACATCAAACATATGTTCATATGTAACAGTGTAAATGACGCTACTTAGTTGAAAGCCGACTTACGCAAGTTTCTCTATCTTGCAAAAAAATGTTGTTCTGACGTCCCTCAAGATCTGCAATGAACAAAATGTCATATAAGAACTTCAACTGTGGTCCAGCACTTTCACTCTAGAAATGCAACATTATATAAGCAGATCTTTCAACATAATGCAGTGAACAGATTCATGGCCATCATGACTATTTCTTTCAGTAAAGGCTCAAAGGAACTCATAGCAGAGGATAAGGATCGGTTGATCATTTTTTTACGACAGAAATAGGAAGAAGGTATGCCATTGTTAATAATACTTAGATCTACGAAAATATCAAACGAAAGAATGCAAAGCAAAGAAACGGAAAATTAACATGGAACTAAAAGTTGACATATGATGATACATCTTTAATAGAAGGGTAGTATTTTATAATTAAGAAAATGTTGGACTCAAATAAGTAAAATTTGCAAAAGAGAAATCAATTAAAAAACTCTGTAGATCTATTTTAGGGGCTGCGTTGTTTCGTCGGCTTGGTTGGGCAGTAGAGGGGGTTGGAGCAGAAGAAGCGGCGGTGTTAGAGCAACAGCGACGGCTGGTGGTTGGACGCCAAATGGAACAGTCGGGGGCTTGGAAGGTTGAAGGATTTCGGGAATTGATTGGAGCAGTGGTTGGGAGCAGTGGTGGTTGGTAGCAGCAAAGCGGCGGGACGGGCGACCGGTCGTTGGTCGCGGAGCGAGCACGGCGGCGGGTGGTTCGTTGGAGCAGCGCGTGAATGGGTAGGGTGGTGATGTCGTGAATGAAGGGTTTTTGGGGTGGTGTCTTGATTCGTGAATGGGGAATAATGAATAATGCCTCTTGTTTTTTTTTCTTTGTTGTTTAATTGCTCATGTGTCATACTAAGTAAGAAGCTCCAGTTTTATTTATGGTGCTGTTTTGTCCTAAAAAGCTCCGGTTATTTAAAAAACTGGAGCTTTTGATTATATTATAAGAAATAGAATTAACATAAAAGCTTAAAAAAACTGGAAGCTTTTGTGAAGACGCTTTTAGCTTTTTTTCCATAGTGGTAAAACAAAAACTGAGGCTTACTAGATCAATCGCGGTGGTGGTTGCGGCGTGGAGGTGGTTGGTTGCGTTGGTTGTGAAGCAACGACGGTGTCGAGGGCAAAGAGGGTGGCCGGAGGGGGCTGTGGTGTCCAAGAAGCGAAGAGAGAAGAGAGGAGGCGAAGGGGAATGCCAGTGTTGAGGGGTGGTAACGGTGGGTGCTTGCTGGTGGTGGTGGGTAGGTGAGAGTGAGGGATGAGGAGGTTTGAGAGGAGAGAGGGAAGGAAGGAGGAGAGAGAACGTGTAGTGGGTGATGAGAGTGAAATAAGAGGAGGAAGAGAGAGTAAATAGATATGAGACATAAATGGGGTATTGGGTGAGAGTGATGAGAGATAAAAAAGGGCCGGGTAGAGGTGGGTGGTTCACGAATTTTGTTTTTTTTTAAGAAATAATACATTATCGATCGAAATTTCGGTCGATGATCGAGAGATTTTTTAAGCGGGAGTGGTAGACCTAATGTGTATCCCCCAAATCAGTAATCCGTGATGAAACTACCGCGTTGGATTGGTTTTTTGACTCAGAAAGAATGCCTTTTGAACTCACAAGTTGGAAATACATGAGGTCGTACTCGGACCTATTTGAGCAGGTCAAATACAAGGCAAATATTTTCTTGTCGGTTTTCTCGATAATCTCCAGGCTTTTCATAACAAGTTAACGCTGGCGATTTATTCATGTTTTTGTTTTTTCATCATGTTGTCACATTTTTTCTGAATCCGCAAGTATTTTTAAATTATTTTTCCTGAATTTTTCTATGATTATTCTATGAATTTTTGGCCATGGTTTAAATACGCGGAAAATACATGAATAATTAGAAAATACGCGGAACTGGTTTTTAGAAACGTACTTTCTTAGCGAAGGAGGCGTCTAGATAATCCGTAATCTTAGAAATTCGAGACGGTATGGCAAAGAATTATTCGAGCAAATATTTCAGTTTTTCTGGAAAATAATGACGCAAACCCCTGCGTATATACGCTCCTAGGAGGTATCTACGCAGGATTTTTGAGGAATTGCTGTTGTATGGTTTTGAGCAGCGTATATACGCTGAGGAGCATCGCGTATATAACGCTTCCTTTTGAGCCGTATATACGCTGCCCTCAGCGTATGATACGCTCTCCTCTTGCTCCGCGCTATAAATACGCCTTGCCCATTGAAACTGAAACACGATGTTCACACAACGATTTTTCGAACACGTCTATTCTGTCTCTTCTGTCCGCTAACTTACGTATTCTCTCTCTCACTCTCTCAAACACTCTAAAACATTCGTTCTTGAAGTGTCTAAGCATCGATTTGTTCGATTCAACAATGCGAAGATTCAGGGTTATAGAACTGAGATTATCACCTAAAAACATCTTTTTGACTCTACTTAATTCCTTTTGTCACTTTTTAATTTGACTAATTCTTATTGCGAGTTCAATTAAATCAACAGCATGTAGAACTCACTTTTTATTTGATTCATGTAATATGTAGGCATTGTCACTCATGTTTTCCAAATTCGTTTTCATTAACACTTATTATTATTCTTATCATCATCCCTTGTTCACAAATTCATTATAATGCATATGTTATTGTCATACTACATGTTCTTTGTCTTGATTAGCAATTCGATCAAGCGTCTCTTTTAGTTTTGCTTTAACGATTTGTGTATTTGCGTACAGGTGAGAAGGACTCATTATATAATGCTTACTGAATTTGTTTTCAATGTCTTGTTTTGACATATTCTATCACATCTTGTATATTTTTGCTTAAAAAGGACTGGAAATTATGCCGACAAATTAAAAGTCAGTATAATCATCGGACGACGGTTTTTCTAGGCACCTTGTTAATATTGATCTAACAATCCAGTGTCGCCTTATCTATGGTAGAAGTCATTGTTTGTCATATAGCAACTACGCTAATAATATTAGATTAGTGCGCTTGTCAAGATAAGTTCAATAGGCTCTTTTTCTGAATTCAATTGTATGATTTATGGAACTACAAATGAGACCGAGTAGAGGGCGCTACATGGGGCGTATTGGGTTACTGAGTTCAATCCGTACATGTCCCCGAACCCACATTTTGTTACATGGACTACTTGTGGGGCACTAGTTTGGCACCATGTTTTCGGGCGTCCGTGATAATATATATGGCATCGGTGGCCGATCCCTCAATTCGAACGCACCCCAACGCAAAAATTTTCACAATGCGGATTCCATGGCTCAATTCCATGACACTCGAAGCTAGGTCACGCCCCCCTAAGGCGGGGCGAAGCCCTAACAGTTTTTGCCGACTCATTGGGGATGAATCACCAGTTTGGTGAGTGGACAGACTGAAAAGTCTGTAGTCTCTCATTATTCTAATCAATTGAATTTTGCTTGTTGACCCTTCGAATAGGGTATTCCTTAGGCTCCTTGGTCAAGTATGGCAGTACGTTCTATGCTCGAGAATCACCTTAGGGGGGATTTACCTTGGTTGCATGTGGTTAATGGATCACATGGCTAAGGTAGTCCCTATCCCGCCATGCGCGTATGCACCGTGTTACTAGATCGTGTATATAAGGGTATCTCGGCCATACATCTCCAATGTTGTGGTGGTGAAATTGGACCCAGCTCTACTCTTAGGCATGGTTCAATATCAGACTTAACCAAGCCCGACCTATAGCTTCACTTAGATCCTGACCTTAAGTGAATAAATTGGATTTGTGTTTCAATCAATGTGCTTGTTAACTTGTGACTCTTCATTCAGTCCAAATTTCTTAACCACCAACTAAGCCCAGTCCCTTAAATCTATGGTTTCAAGACATGAAGTTTGACGAATCCATTAGGCCCATTTCAAATCAATTTCAAACTCCATTCGACCTAGAATCTGACTTAGGTTCGATTCCAATCCAGAAACTTAAATCTGACTTAGATTCGACCTTTTGAACCTTAAACCTAAATTAGGTTCAATTCAATTCAATTCCAATTCAAGAGCCTAAATCTGAATTAGGTTCAATTCAATTTCAATCAAGAGCCTTGAATCTGAATTAGGTTCGCTTCAACTTCAATCTAAGAACTTAAAACTGAACTAGGTTCGATCATAGACTCAACCATAGGAACTTTGATTCAAGGCTAGCCCATTCAATTCAAGTGACTCGTAGGTCTAAGAGGTCCTTAATTCTGAAATAGGCCCATCTTAGGTTTGAATCTTTCTCGAGTCTAGCACCTTAAATTTGAATTAGGTCATGCCCATTCAAGTCCAGTTTTCAAAGTCCAGTTTTCAAAATCAACACTCAAACTTTATCCATTTCAAAACCAGTGTCGGGTCCACTAAGTCAAAGTTTTCAGTTCACGATCCCCGTGATAGGACCAAGGAGGCAAGAAGTCAAACAAATCCTACCTCCAAAAGGCCCATGTCTCTTGACCCTCCATATCCAAAAAAAAAAAGCCCCATCATCCACAAAAAAAAAGCCTAATCCTATACTCCTTGGCCAACTGGAAAAATCAAACACCACTACCATCAAGCCCCATGAGTCACCCCAAGGCGTGGATCAATGATCCGTGCGGCCTTCTCTAGATTGAGTCATAGAGTCCTAGTCCTAGTATAGTTCATTTCAATTTTCATTGTCCTTGAGTCTATGTAGTCTCTTTGCTATAAAATAAAGCCATGTATGTTTTCAGTTTTCATTCATCAATAAAATGATTCATTTGTTTTTGGCAATATTATTTTAATTCTATGCAAGTCTCAACACTCATTGGCCACAATTGGTTTAATCTAATACTGATTTAACTATTGAAATTGAACAATGCCCAAGAGAGGCTTCTTTCACAGCTCCAAAAATACCCCTCCCTTCCATTCCCTTTGTCACATCATATCAAAATCCCTTGCACCTTTTGAGCCACAAACACTATCATTTAGCCTATCTTTCTTTCATCACCCACATCTCCTAACCCTTTGACCAAACGATGCGTAGGAAAAGACACGTGCAAAAGAAAGAGAAAAGAAAAAGAAAAAAAGAAGCAAAAATCAAAGTTCAATGCCAGTTATACAAAGTCATCAAAAATGCAAATCAAAGCTCAAAGCCCAGATCAAATAAAAAGGAAGAGTCCAAAAAGCACACTGCGCCACCGTGGGTTCACTTCATAAACATCAAGCCTTTTTCAACCCTGCAACCACATCTCACATTACAACCACAAAATGCCTCTCGCACGAGGGCAATTGTCCATATCACCATCAGAACTACGGTGGTCTGATTCCCGTAAGGTACGTACGGAAGCCTCTTCTCAGGTTCGACCGATTAACATTAAATCTTTGAGGCCTTTTTAAGTGGTTTGACTTGCTAAGAATTTGATAATGTTTTGCCAGTCTATGAACCTGACATAGACTCATGTTTGACAACATCATTAGCAACTCGCATCTAGCCACATCTTTGACCCTTAGCCACAAATTTGACCTTTTTATTTCTCGAACCATAGTCATTCTTTGGTCACTTCAGGACGTTTCATTGGCTGTCAAAATCGCACAAAGAAGTAAAGCCTACCCTGACCTTGGGTTAGTACACTCTTATTGGGAACTCATCCATACAATCTAATCCACTTCCCTATGTTGACTCTAAGCCGTAACTACAATTGTCTCAAAGTCTCGCTGGGTGCTCTCAGTCGTCGTCATGGCCCTTAATTTCCAGTTGGAAGCTTCTTGGTCTCCAAGGCCTATTAAACGTGTTCAAGTCTATTTGCTATCAAGTGAAAATCATGAAAATTTGCTTATGGACCCTGTACTTCAATCAAGTATGTCTCACACGATGTAAGTCAAGTCGATTCAAGTTCAAGTTTCAAATTCAAGCTAGTCAACAAGTCCGTCCGAGTCAAGCTCATAGTCACTTTTCAAGCAGCACTTTTTCTAATACAGACCTTTAACATCAAGGATCTTTTCAAACCTGTCTTGGAACCAGTACAAGTTAGAAGGACTTTCAAAGACTCTCTCAAACATGTCTAAACCAGACCTAGAAGCCCTTTAAAGACTCTCTCAAACATGTTAAAACCAGACCTTAGACAAGACCCTTCAAATTCAAAGACTTCCCAAATCATGTCTAGAACCAGACCTAGAAAGACTCCTTCAATGACTCTCTCAGAATATGTCTAGAACCAGAGCCTAAACAAGACCCTTTCAAATTCAATGACTCTCTCAAATCATGTCTAGAACCAGACCTAGACAAGACTCTTTCAAATTCAAAGGCTTCTCTAGAATCATGTCTAGAACCAGAACTAGACAAGACCCTTCAATTCAATGACTCTTCAATCATGTCTAGAACCAGACTAGACAGGCCCTTTCAAATTCAAGGTTCAATTCAATGACTTTCCAAATTATGTCTAGAACCAGACCTAGACAAGACTCTTCAAATTCAATGGCTCTTGCCCTTTTCAATCTAAGGTCAACAAGTTACATGTCAACATTGCATGCAATTTCTCAGAGACATAAAACAAGATCATATGTCGTCACAAGTAGTCCTTATCCTGAATTAGGCTATTTTAAGTCAACGCTCATTTCCTCGGAAAGCGGATGGATGCGTCTGCATTTCTCTCAGTCAGAGCGAACGAAGAATGATCGCCCGTCGAGGATCGCGCACGGGACACGGCTACAGGTAAAACTAACCTTTGTTTTGCAGGTTCCGGCGAAAAAGGGTTACTCAGGGTCGCAGCAAGTCTTGAGTTGCTCTCGTCACGAATCGAATACTTTGACTTTTCGTCTTACAGAGACTATCGTCTCTCCAGACTCAATTCAAATGGGGGCTTTCTGTAGACACCTAAAATGTGTTCTCCAAATGAGTAATCCGTGATGAACATACCGGTCTCGCGATTGTTTGACTCAGAAAAGATGCTTTGAACTCACAAAAGTTGGAAATACGTGAGGTCGTACTCTGAATATTGAGCAAAGGTCAAATACAAGCGAAAATTTTTTCGGTTTTTCTCGATATCTCAAAGTTTCAAACAGGTTACGCTGGCGATTCTCATGCTTTTGTTTTCATATGTTCGTTCAATTTTTCTGGAATCGCCAGTATTTTAAATTATTTTCTTGATTTTCTATGATTCTATGAATTTGCAATGTTTTAACGCAGATAGCAGAATACTATGGAATTAATTAGAAATACGCGGAATGTTTAGTAAACGTACTTTCTTGCGAACAGGAGGCGTCTAGAAATAATCCTAATCTTAGAAAATCGAGACGTATAAGTAGCAAAGATTATTCGAATTCAAAATATTTCAGATTTTTGGAAAAATAAAAATACGCAAAACCTGTACCCCTTATATACCTCCTAGGACGTATATACGCAGAAGCCTGCGTATATTAGCTCCTAGGAGCGTATATAACGCAGGTTTTGAGGAATTGTGTGTAATGTTTTTGAGAAGCGTTAATATAGCTGAGGAGCAGCGTATTATAGCTCCTTGAGCGTATAATACGCTGCCTCAACGTATATAACGTCCTCCTCTTGCTCCGCGCCATATAAATAGCCTTGCCTCATTCGAACTGAAACTCGATTTCACACACATTTTTTCGACACGTCTATTCTGTCTCTCTCTGTCCCTAAACTTACGTATTCTCTCTCTCACTCTCTCAAACACTTCTAAACATCATTCGTTCTTGGTTCTAAGCATCGTATTCTGTTTCGATTCAACAAGCGAAATCAGGGTATAAATAATGAGATTATCACTAAAACTCTTTTTGACTCTACTTAATTCTTTATGTCACTTTTAATTTGACTAATTCTATTGTGCGAGTTCAATTAATCAACACATGTAGAAACTCACTTTTATTTGATTTCATGTAGAATATGTGGATTGTCACTCATGTTTTCAAATTCCTGTTTTCATTACACTTATTATTATTATTCATCATCATCTTGTCACATTCATTATTAATGCATATCCGTTAATTTGTCAATACTAATGTTTCTTTGTCTGTATTTGCAATTCGTCAAAGGACGTCTCTTTTAGTTTTTGCTTAACGATTTGTATTGTTCGTACAAGGTGAGAAGGACACACATTTATATTATCATGCTTCTAACCTTTGTTTTCAATGTTTTGTACATATTCTATACACATTGTATATTTTGCTTAAACAATGACCGGAATTATGCGTACCAATAAGTCGATAATCATGAGACGACCGTTTTCTAAGGCACCTTGTTAATATTGAACTAACAATCAAGTGAATCGTTATTATGGTAGAAAGTCATTGTTTGTACATAATAGCAACCACTAATAAATTATGATTAGTGCGCTTCAAGATCAATTCAATAGGCTCTTTGAATTAATTGTTATTGATTTTATGGAATACAAATGAGCCGAGTAGAGGCCGCTACATGCGGCGATTGGTTACTGATTCAACTCAGTACCATGTCCCGACCCACATTTTGGTTACTCGGACCTACTTGTGGGGCCACTAGTTTGGCACCAATGTTCGGGGTCGTGAATAGACCTATATAGGACGGTGGCGATCCCCTCAATCGAACGACCCAACGCGATTCACATGCGGTTCCATGGCTCAATTCCATGACACTGAAGCGAGGTCACGCCCCTAAGGCGGGGCGAGCCCTACAGGGAGGGTTGATTTCACCACTCAAAAACCCCTCACTGACCGAAAAATGGTTGGGTATTACCACCGATTTAGTGTCGGTCGTATACCGACGGATTTCAGTCGGTAACACGACGGAATGATTTTCGGTAGATAAAATGGATCGGCGAAGCAAATTTCAGTAGTGTTAACTGTTAATCATCCTGAAATTTCATCAATTAATATAAAATTAGCATAAAATAAGTATTGTAGCTAAGCTAGCGATTTTCCATCTATATAAAATCACTTTAATTTGTAACAAATAAAGTACAAACGTTGCATTACAATTTTGGTAACGCTTTTAGTTGTATTACTAATTATCTATTAAATTTCTTATATAATTTCTTTAATAATAGTATGTTTAATTGTTTTTTTAGCTTATTGATATTGTTAACCTCATGCAGAGGCAGACCGAAAAGGAGCGACAAGGGACACTTGACCCCACTTTGGAATAAAAAAATCTCAGTATAAAAAAATTTAAAAAAATTTAAAGAAACATTAAAGGAAGCGGGAATGCGCGGGACTACAAAAATAGGAAGTGTAAAGTCACAATCACGTGAAATTATGCTTGTGAATTAGAAACTGACAAAAGTCAGTACTTTGAAAACACAGAACAAAGAGAGAAAAAGGTTTATTTATTTTATTAAAACAAGAGAGAGAGAAAACAAAGGCGGATTGGGAATTCGACTATTGCACATCATTGTTCCGGTCAGTTGGTACTCCGGTTGGGTCAGCGTTTGGTTGCAGTGAAACGACACTCGACAAGTGTAGCGTGGGGTCCGGGGCGGCGGGGCTTACTAACTTAATTGGTAGCGGGCCTCAGACATCAGATTTATTTCGTGAAACCTAGACTAGGCAACGTGTGTGTCGAAAAATAAATTTGGTTGGCTGAATAGTAACCCAACTCAACTGTATATGTTAACGGGGTTTTTTGAAGGGTTCTGACCTTGAACCCCACTTGGCACGACCCGCTTAACACGAATTTTAAATCAAGCCAAAAAGTTAAAACATTTACAAATCTGGATTTGGCTAAACGGAAGTCCGTTTTTACTGGAATCAAAGTCACATTTTGTGTGAACTTCCAATTGCTCTTCAGATTCTCCACCTCCGTAACCACAACGCATGGACGCCTACGTAGGCGTCAGACCAATGGTATGGACGCCTTGCGTAGGTGTTCCACCACATGGTCGGACGCCTATGCCAGGCGTCCTACCATGGTCTGGACGGCACGGCAAGGCGTCATGCATTCAAAGTCACATGTTTTTTACGTGGGTGGTTGGTGAGTTGTTGGTGGTAGGGGTGGTGCAGGTGGTGTTTTGGTGGTAGGGTGCCTTGGTGGTAGTTTTGTGTTGGGTAAGGGTGTGTTGGGTGGTTAGGAGAGGGGATTTGGAGGAAGGGCGTGTTGTGGAAATTTCACACGAAAATGGACTTGATCTAGTAAGTGGACTTCAAATAGTATTCCCTTATACAAATACACAGTTTTCTGCGCCTTATATTATGCCCGGCCAAATTGCCTAATTAATATTAGGATTAACAATAAGCAATAACAAACTATTTAGTGTTTAGAGACTGACGACATTTTAAATTGTTTGAAATTAAAACTAAAAAGTCTAAAATAGTGTAGAAAAAGAACAATAAAAAATGTTCAAAACCAACTAAATAAGTTACAAATTCAGTTCCAACCAAATTAATAAAATAAATACACATAATTCTTCTAATTTAGCTTCGGTACATATTCTTGGCTTTGATCATCATATCAACTATTTCTACACTCATCCCGCCACTTTGATTTGCACAATAATCAATTCATTTTCGGTTGAATCTACACAAAACAAGTATAAGAACAATATAAGGAATTATATAAAATGAAGTAAAAATTGTGCTCATATTAAATACTCACTAATTACTTCAAATATATACTTCCCTAATTTCAAATTAATTGTTAGTTGCTCAATCAAATTAATCGCGTTAAATTAGTAGAAATGGCAATACAAAAAATCCCACATATAGAACGACTTGGTTACTTGACATTACTTGCAACACAACAAAATCCACATAAAACAAAAAAGGCAGTATTCTTAATGAGATTAAAAAGAGAATAAACATTTTATTCGATATTATGTCGCTATTAATATTTAATATAAAGAAAAATAATTGTAAAAACTAAATCTGCATATAAAATTAGATAACATAAATCTAGCATAAATTGAAAAATAAGCTTGGGAATTACAAAGTTACAACAACACATTCAACCGAGCATAAATTGAACCATTTCTAGCAGAAAAATCTATGCTATTAAGGATTCGTTCGTAAAAAGTATACAACATCATTAAACACAAAACACGAATTTTATTGAGATGGAGTAAAGTTATTACCTTGTAGAGTTGAGTTGATGGAGTGAAAATCCCAGAAAATCCCACAATTAACACGAATCAGATGATTCAGATCTAATTAAGAATGAGAAAGATGAGAGAGAAATGAAAAGAATGAGAAAAGGTGTGAAAGATTGAAAGAAGCAGCAGTACACGCATAGTTAGGATTTTAGGGTTTTAACATTTTAAATGGGCTTTTTTTGCAAGTGGGCTTCTACAATTAATTGGACTCAAGGCTTGAATCAATAAAATAAAAAAAAATGCTTAAATCAGGTTAGATGGGTTGTGCGGGTTGATACTTTGAACCCAAACCCGTTTAAAGTCAGTGTCGTGTCGTGTCACTAGATTAAATTAAACGGGTTAGGATCCTTGACCCAAACCCACTAATTTCGGGTCGGGTTTGTGCCGTGTTAGCGGGTTGTGTCGCGTTTGCCTAGCTATAGTGAAACTGCGACAATAAGTGAGTTTCACTATTTTAATTAAACCCTTAATTTAGATTTATAAATTGTAAATAAATCACCAATTATGTTTGATTAATGTATAATTGTATATGTTTGTTGGATTTGAATCATTTGATTACTTAAATATTTAGATGCTTTTTTTTTGTTTGTTTGTTACTTTGTTTGTTTTTGTTCTGGACTTCTCTTTTTTTTTTTGTGTGTGTGTTTGTGTTAGATTTTCTGATTTATTTATGACTTTAATAGTTGTTGGTGTACTACTGTACTTGGTGACTTGATGTTAATTGTTAATTTATTATTATAATATTATGTGTTGAGTGTTGTTTCTTACTTGTTAAAGTGTTGATTCAGTGCTACTAAATTATTAATAATTATTAGTTGTTTGATTGTTTTAAAAAATATAGAATTACACTAGTAATAAAGCCGATTTGTTAATTGTTATGTTGAATGTTAAAAAAACAAAAAGTGGTTAAATGTTTAACTTGAGTTAAGTACTCAGCAAGTGATTCAATTCAATAAATTCATTTTTTTTAAAAATAAATTTAACTAGGAAATGTCAATTCAAGTGATTCAAATTCATCTCAATCAAACAAGTCAAAGGCAAAGGGGAAACAAATCACACAATCTGATCTTCGACAATTCATGTTCAAAAAATTGAAAACCCGAGGAGGTAGTTGTTCTTCACCCGCATATAATGAGGCACCTCAAAATGAAAACATTTCTAATGAAAGCAATGAATCCCCTTCATGTGAGACACCTCAAACTCAAGATATTGATATGGAAGATTTGAAAGTAGCTAGGTGGTTCAAACACTAATGATACGCCATTAGAAGAGGTAGTGAAGGAGGAAGAGGAACTACAATATGATGTTGAATTGCTACCTCATGATCCGACAAAAAGAATGAATATTATGGATTATCCTATTAACCAAAGAAATCCGGTGAGAAGAGCTTATATTCTTAAAAAATCTTGTCAACCAAGAACTCATAACTTCCCTTCTAGGCCTTGTTCCGGTTTACGTCATTTTAGTGTCAAATGGTTTAATAAATGGGATTGGCTTGAGTATAGTATTGAAAAGGATGCCGCATTTTGTTTTGTTTTCTACTTAGCTTGTTCAAGGATGATGTTGAAGTTCAAATGGGGGTGATGCATTTGTTGAAGGAGGATTTAGGGGATGGAATAAACCGGATAGATTTAAGAAACATGTCGGGGGACTTAAAAGTGCGCATAACTTGACTTGTGAAAAGTATGTGAATTTAAGAGATGGTAAAAAGAAATCAATTGTGAATGTTGTGGAAAAGGTAAGTGAGGAGACAAAAAAAGCATATCAAATTCGTTTGCAATCATCACTAAGTTGTTTGTTATATCTTTTGGGTCAATGTTTGGCGTTTCGTGAGCATGATGAAAGTGAGGAGTCATATAATAGGGGTAATTTTCTAGAACTTTTGAAGTGGTTAGGGAAAAGAGTTAAGGATGTAAGAGATCATACTCTAGAAAAAGCATCTAAAAATTGTCAAATGACTTCTCCTAAAATTCAAAAGGACATTATCACTTGTTGTACAAAGGAGACTACTAAGTGCATAATAGAGGAGCTTGGTAAGGATTACTTTTGTATAGTGGCCAACGAATCAAGTGATGTGTCCCAAAAAGAACAACTAGCTCTAGTCTTGCGCTATGTTCATGGAGGTAGTGGGAAGGTAATGGAAAGCTTTTTAGGCACGATCCATGTTAGTGACACCACGGCCTTGTCTCTTCGAGAAGCAATTTACTCCTTACTTGTTGAGCATTCTTTGAGTCCATATATGATAAGAGGACAAGGTTATGATGGAGCTAGTAACATGAGGGGTGATATTAATGGCCTTAAGACTTTGATTATGAATGATACTCCAAGAGCCTACTACATACATTGTTTTGTGCATCAACTATAATTAACTCTAGTTGRTGTTTCTAAAAAGAATGACAATTGTGGTTGGCTATTTGAGATTCTTGGAAACTTGTTGAATGTGGTTGGAGATTCTTGTAAGATAAGGGATATGATTCGACAAAGTCATGCACAAATTGTGGCTCAAGCATTGGAAGAGGGAGAACTTGAGAGTGGATCGGGTTTGAACCAAGAGCTTGGTTTAAAGAGGCCCGGAGATACACGGTGGGGATCACATTACAAGTGTCTTATTAATATCATCAACTTGTTTTCTTCCATTGTTAAGGTACTACTTTTCTTCTTCATATCATGTACTAGTTTTCTTCCAT
The DNA here is from genome assembly GCA_008642245.1 of Bassia scoparia. Classification (NCBI taxonomy): domain Eukaryota; kingdom Viridiplantae; phylum Streptophyta; class Magnoliopsida; order Caryophyllales; family Amaranthaceae; genus Bassia; species Bassia scoparia. The sequence continues at coordinate 38,611 of SNQN01002535.1, read as the reverse complement.
TAGTATTCTTAATATTCCTTACTTATTTTGTTTTTCATTTTTTCAAATGTTTAAGGTACTTNGAACAAATGAAAATCAAAGAATAACAATCACGAATGAAGAATTGATTAAAGCAGATCATATATTCAGATTTTAAAGCAAAAAAATTAAAAATTCACTTGAATAAAATTGCATGAAAAAAAATGTGAACTTCAATCGAAATTGCAGCGGAAAAAACCAAAAATAAAGTAGAGAAACCGATTATTTAGTAATTAGAAATCGATATAATTTAGAAATTCAAGATTAAAAAATCAAACTTCAARGGGATAAAATTGCAGTGAAAAAATTATACAAAATAAGGAGGAAACCCCCAAAAAGAATAAGTGAATGAATCAATGAACTAACCCAAATTTTTAGCTGAAATTGCAAAATCGAAGTACAATTGTTCATATTTGAAGTACTTAAAATCATATTTGATTAAAAAAATTAGACCTTTGATTCGTTTTGGGGGTTTGATTCAGATTCCATTTTTTTAAAATAATTTTTATTTAAAAAGAAGAAGATTAGAATGAAATAATTAAAGGATGATGATTAAAACTGAAATGTAATCTAAAATCGAATGAAAACCAAAAAACCAAAAAAAAACCCAACAAAACGAAGAAGCTTAGATCTAGAAAAATGAAAGAACAAAACACAAAAAAATTTAAAAAATAGAATTAAAACAACAAAACAAAAAGATTTTTATAAAAAAATTTCTTAACCTAGAAAACAATTTTTTTAAATGAAAAATCACAATTTTTTTAAAGATCGAAAAAATCAAGAAATAAATAAAACGAAAAAGAAAAAAAAACCTAAGATCTAAAATACCAAATCCAGATTAATTTGACCAAAACAAATCGAAAAACCTATATCTGGTTTCTTAAATCCAATTTTTACCAAAAAAAACCCTAGAAATTTCAAAATCAATTTTGAACCCCAAATAACGAAATATAATTCTTAAAGAACCCCAAAAACGAAATCAAAGAAAAATCTTGAATAACAGAAAATTAAAAAAAGGGGGAAACTCGCCTGAATTCATCCAACTCAAAACAAAAACGTAATCAACAAACCAGGAAAAAAATCGCAATCTATTGAGCCCTAGTTTTGATGAATGAATAAACAAACAAAAGCAAACTCATGTGTTTATAATGATGTGTGTGTTAGATGTGATTTATAGGAAAGATGTCTTGAAAGTCTTAATGAAGTAAGGATCATCCAAAGAGTGGAAAGGGAGCTTCTGTGATTTTGAAGACTGATGAGTTCAAGGAAGAAACTCAAGTGCAAGGAACTCGAGTCCCTTGGAGAATCAAGATTCGAGACTTACTGGTGATTCGACATAAGAAGCATCAGGGTATAATAAGTTTAGGATATATGTATTTTAGACTTATTGTAAGTTTAACATTTGTGTGGGAATAAGGCTCAATAAAAATAAGACATTAAAATCGGTTTTAAATAAAGGGATTTTATTAAAAGATATCAATTAAGGACAAGTGTTAAAAAGATATCTCTAAGTAATAAATAAATCCTAGGTAAATGATTTTCGAATAAAATCTTTTTACAACCTTCCAGTTTTATCTTGTTAGAATTTATTTATGGAAAATCGGATTTTACCTTATTGTATTTTACAAAAGTATTTTTCGGCAAAAAGATTTTTTTTGAAGAAAAATGGTTTAACTGATTTTGAGAAAATTAAGGAAACAAAATGTGTGAGAAGTTGTAACCTAAGGCTTGGTCATCAAGGCAAAAATTAGTTGAGAAATCTTAGGAATAAACAGCTATATTCTAACTGATTAATAGGACGTGTGAATAATGGACGTGCATGCCAAGTCCCACTAAGGCATGA
>SNQN01002535.1:0-25023 GCA_008642245.1 Bassia scoparia | reverse complement strand
TATATAGGCTTAGGCTTTTAATTAGAAAGGGATTAAAATTATAAGGGAAATTTCATTTTGTACCATTATGTTTTTGTCAAGTCCATTTGATACCATCATTATTTTTTTTAATCCAAATCATACCATTAGGATTAGTGAATAATTATTGCAGTAACATTGCTAAGATTATTATGTTATGTTGCTGTTACGTTCTAATTAAATTTCTAATTCCCTCCTAAACTATTTTGCATTTCCCTCTACTTTCATTCACATATATTTATGGGTCCTTAACTCCTTATCTGGGACAAAGGTGGGTTCTGGTGTTTGGCGAGAGGTGCAAAAAGGCACGAGAAAAGCAGGTGCTCTTAAGTCCGTACAAAGTGCAGCAGGGGACCACAGTCAACACAAAATTCAAAAGCGGAATAACGACAACACCTCGGGATCGGCTAACATTAATGTACAAGGTACAACATTTGTCAAGGCCAATAAGGAATCGACAGCACAAAAGGCTTTAGCCTTGACAGCTTTTGAGGGCACCAACTCCCCTAGCCTTTCCTTGCAACCATTAAGGGGGATTAAGACACGGTTCACTTCTTACTCCCCGCATTTAAGCTTCTTCTCAAAGAACCCCTTTCAAGCCCTTCAATATGATACCACGTTTGGAGAAAAAGCGACCAAGGACCCTGCAGATTCCGAGGAACCTCAACCCTTGGCCATCATCCTCCCCGAGGCCATACCACAAATCTACCAGATCTCCTCCGTCCCCYACCACTCCTCCGATTCTGGTCAGGCGGGAGGCTCACTTTCTGAGAATTTGCAACCCTCCGAGGATGGGCATCTCGYACTTGAAACCGAATCTTCTCGACCACCTGATCGACTCGGATTTGGTCCTAAAGGACATCGATTTGGTAATGCCGGATTCAGCAGTGGTCCGCAAGATGATTCTGCAACCGGCTTGGACACCCTCACAATGGAGAGACTTGAAGGTGATGACGAATCAAGGCGTGCTCATTCCTGCCCACCTCCCCTCGAGGGCAGGAATGGTGACATTCCCGGCTGTGGTAAGGATATTATTCGACTGGGGGATGATGAAATTGGACGAGACCCACTCACAACAGAAAATTCCGGAATTCTTGGCACCATTGATCGACCCACCGGTTCTTCTACCGAGGCAGAGGGACTTATTTCGAATAAGTCTCTTCACAAGAGAAATCGCAGTGCAGGGGCGCTCGGATTTTGTCGGGGTCTTCACAACAACTAGGTGGGAGAGACAACTGGAGATTCGAGCCAATTGGGAACTCGGCYAAGCTCCCGGGACCGAAAACCAAATCGGTTTCTCAGTGACACCTACGACAGTGCTGGTGTACGATTCTACAAGGAGGCAAATCATGTCCCTATATCCAGGGAGGGCAAACGGCACGGGGGATGCAGCAAACCCACCACCACCAATCAAGCCTAACATGAACATTGTTTATTGGAATGCGAGGGGGATTGCAAGGTCGAACTTTGTTTCAAACATGAAGCTCCTCCTTCAACAGCATTCACCCCTTATGGTTATCATCTCTGAAACACAAGTAGGAAATGATAATGCACATGTAGTGATGAGCAAGCTCCCCTTTGATAAGCACTTCGTAGTGGATCCAGTGGGTCTTTCTGGAGGCATTATAGTGATGTGGTATTCACATGCACTCAACTTTGAGCCAATCAGAGTCAACAGACAGGGTATCCATGGGATTGTTGAGGTCAGTCCTTCTCTTGACAAGTTTTTTCTTTCGGCAATTTATGCAAATGTTTCATTTCAATTACGCAAAATGTTGTGGTCTGAGTTTTGTTCCCTAGCTGAGTTCATGGACTTAKCTTGGGTCGCAATTGGGGATTTCAATGATATTTGGGGTTCGGATGAGAGATTTGGGGGTCGACCCCCAAAGAGGGCAAGAATAAATGCCTTTACTGACTGCTTCTCTTCATGTGGCTTATCTGACTTGGGTTTTATCGGCCCAAAGTTCACATGGGTCAAGAAATATCGTAGTGGGCTCATGATGCAACGGCTGGACCGCGCCTTTGTAAATGTGGACTGGCTCTCCATGTTCCCAAACGGGTCACTCACTCATTTAGCCCGGATCTCTTCAGATCATTGTCCACTCCTCTTAACACTAACGAAGAAAGCCCAACAAAAACCCAATGTCTTTCGATTCCAACCCATGTGGTGCTATGAGCCCTCCTTCCACTCTTTCACCACAGAATTCTGGAATTCAAACTCACTTGATTTTCAACAAAAACTCCATTCCTTTTCCACTGCTTGTAAAACATGGAACAAGGAATCCTTTGGAAACCTTTGGAAAAAGAAAGCAAGAGCCATGGCCAGAATCGCTGGCATTCAACGTAGCTTGAGCTCGAATCCCAGGCAGCCTTCCTTGTTGCGTCTGGAGGAAGAATTGGTCACTGAATTAAATGGAATATATATTGCAGCAAGAGGAAATCTTCTGGATGATGAAGTCAAGGGTGAATTGGTTGGTTGAGGGAGATAGGAATACGGCTTTTTTCCATCGTGCGGTCATGGTTAGACGACGGCGAAACTGCATTCTTCACTTGGTCTCTGAAGTTGGAGAGCATCTGTACACCCCGGTTCAGATTCGAGGGCATATAAAATCCTTTTTTGTGCAACTTTTCTCCACATCCCTTTCCTCCANAAGCTCCCGGGACCGAAAACCAAATCGGTTTCTCAGTGACACCTACGACAGTGCTGGTGTACGATTCTACAAGGAGGCAAATCATGTCCCTATATCCAGGGAGGGCAAACGGCACGGGGGATGCAGCAAACCCACCACCACCAATCAAGCCTAACATGAACATTGTTTATTGGAATGCGAGGGGGATTGCAAGGTCGAACTTTGTTTCAAACATGAAGCTCCTCCTTCAACAGCATTCACCCCTTATGGTTATCATCTCTGAAACACAAGTAGGAAATGATAATGCACATGTAGTGATGAGCAAGCTCCCCTTTGATAAGCACTTCGTAGTGGATCCAGTGGGTCTTTCTGGAGGCATTATAGTGATGTGGTATTCACATGCACTCAACTTTGAGCCAATCAGAGTCAACAGACAGGGTATCCATGGGATTGTTGAGGTCAGTCCTTCTCTTGACAAGTTTTTTCTTTCGGCAATTTATGCAAATGTTTCATTTCAATTACGCAAAATGTTGTGGTCTGAGTTTTGTTCCCTAGCTGAGTTCATGGACTTAKCTTGGGTCGCAATTGGGGATTTCAATGATATTTGGGGTTCGGATGAGAGATTTGGGGGTCGACCCCCAAAGAGGGCAAGAATAAATGCCTTTACTGACTGCTTCTCTTCATGTGGCTTATCTGACTTGGGTTTTATCGGCCCAAAGTTCACATGGGTCAAGAAATATCGTAGTGGGCTCATGATGCAACGGCTGGACCGCGCCTTTGTAAATGTGGACTGGCTCTCCATGTTCCCAAACGGGTCACTCACTCATTTAGCCCGGATCTCTTCAGATCATTGTCCACTCCTCTTAACACTAACGAAGAAAGCCCAACAAAAACCCAATGTCTTTCGATTCCAACCCATGTGGTGCTATGAGCCCTCCTTCCACTCTTTCACCACAGAATTCTGGAATTCAAACTCACTTGATTTTCAACAAAAACTCCATTCCTTTTCCACTGCTTGTAAAACATGGAACAAGGAATCCTTTGGAAACCTTTGGAAAAAGAAAGCAAGAGCCATGGCCAGAATCGCTGGCATTCAACGTAGCTTGAGCTCGAATCCCAGGCAGCCTTCCTTGTTGCGTCTGGAGGAAGAATTGGTCACTGAATTAAATGGAATATATATTGCAGCAAGAGGAAATCTTCTGGATGATGAAGTCAAGGGTGAATTGGTTGGTTGAGGGAGATAGGAATACGGCTTTTTTCCATCGTGCGGTCATGGTTAGACGACGGCGAAACTGCATTCTTCACTTGGTCTCTGAAGTTGGAGAGCATCTGTACACCCCGGTTCAGATTCGAGGGCATATAAAATCCTTTTTTGTGCAACTTTTCTCCACATCCCTTTCCTCCACTACTTGGGATTTGGATGTACCACCATTTGAGAGACCAGAGACTACTTTGGAGATATCAGGGGTGCCTTCATTACTGGAGATTAAGCAGGTGGTTATGACTATGGGCTCCTTGAAGGCCCCGGGGCCTGATGGGTTTCACACCCTCTTCTACAAAAAATTCTGGACCATGATTGAGGAGGAGTTTGTGAGCACGATTATGGATATCTTTCGTCGGAGGGTGATCCCTGCGGATATTAATTCTACGCTCATCGCTCTAATTCCGAAGCTGGAGAACCCGGTGTCAATTCGCAATTTCAGGCCGATTAGTTTATGTAATACAAGCTATAAAGTGGTGGCCAAGATTATTGTTAATAGACTACGGGAATCCTTGCCCCTGAAGCTTTCCCCGAACCAGAATAGTTTCCTCCCTGGGCGCGGCACAGACACAAATGTAATCATTGCGACGGAGGTCTTACATACATTCAAACATAAGAAAGGACAACGGGGATGGTTCGCTTTGAAATTGGACCTTGAAAAGGCATATGACAAATTGGAATGGGGATTCATTCGGGGATGTCTATTCAACTATGGCTTGTCTGACGCTTCTATTCAACTGATCATGAGTTGTATCACCTCGGTTTCAACCTCTGTATTGGTTAATGGTGTTAGCACTGATTATTTTCAACCATCTCGAGGGATTCGTCAAGGAGATCCACTATCTCCGTACATATTCATCATTTGTATGGAGTTTTTGTCGAAGATGATCCATCAAGCTTGCAACCAAGGGAGGTGGGTCCCGGTTACTTTTGGCCGAAGCAAACTCGAAATCTCCCATTTACTTTTTGCTGATGATATAATGTTGTTTGGGGAGTGTACATCGGAAAATGCTTTAACGGTTAAGTATATCGTGGAGTATTTCTGTTCGATCTCGGGCCAATCCATTAACCATTCTAAGAGCTCTATTTTGTTCTCTAAGAACACGAGTTGTGATGCACGGGCCAATGTATGTGATGTATTGCAAGTGAAGGAAACCTGTGACCTGGGGTTGTATCTGGGCTATCCACTGCTTCAACACCGGGTTTCTAAGAAGGAAGTGAAATTTGTGGTGGACAAAATGCGGGCAAAATTGAGCTCTTGGAAAGCTWCTACCCTCTCAACGGCCGGGAAACTTGTATTGCTAAAATCTGCCCTCAATGCAATACCCTCCTATTATTTCCAATGTATGCAATTTCCTAGTAGTAGCCTCCAGGAAATGAATTCTATTATGGGTTCCNTCTAAGAACACGAGTTGTGATGCACGGGCCAATGTATGTGATGTATTGCAAGTGAAGGAAACCTGTGACCTGGGGTTGTATCTGGGCTATCCACTGCTTCAACACCGGGTTTCTAAGAAGGAAGTGAAATTTGTGGTGGACAAAATGCGGGCAAAATTGAGCTCTTGGAAAGCTWCTACCCTCTCAACGGCCGGGAAACTTGTATTGCTAAAATCTGCCCTCAATGCAATACCCTCCTATTATTTCCAATGTATGCAATTTCCTAGTAGTAGCCTCCAGGAAATGAATTCTATTATGGGTTCCRTCCTCTGGGGCAAAGGTGACCATGGGAGAGGAGTCCATCTCTTAAGCTGGCAAAAAGTGGCCAAGCCGAAACATGAAGGGGGGTTAGMCCTACGATGCTGTCATATGCTTAACAAGGCTTTTATGCGAAAATTGTGGTGGCGGTGGCTTGAAAAGGACGACAACCTTGCWATTCAAACTCTTAAGGCGAAGTATTGTACTTCAAGTGGTGTGAGATCTTTCCGAGGAGGGTCGCATATTTGGCAAGCCATGGGTAAACTGTGGCCAATCTTTCGTGACAATCTAAGACATGGGATTGGGAATGGGGCTTCCACATCCTTCTGGCAGCATAAGTGGTGGAGTGATACTCCACTAAGGCAGTACATTCAGGGTCCCCTCAAAGATGGCGAAGAGAATATAAAATTTTGTGAGGTATACGTGAATGGAAATTTGAATCTTGCTCCTCTGTCTATTCGACTGCCTAGCGAAGTGCTTCATACTCTCCCTTCTATTCTCCTCTCAAATTTGGATGATTATGTGTATTCTAAGTTTACAAAGGAGGATAGGTTTGACTTCAATGGGGCCATGGCCGCCATTAATGGCTCCCCTTTGGGGGAGGACCTGCTTTGGCTATGGCGTTTAAAGCTCCCACCCAAGGTCCTCTTCTTCCTATGGCAGGTGTGGCATGACAGACTACCGCATAAGGCCACTCTAGCTGCCAGATCTATTACTCACTCACCCATGTGCCCTCATTGCTCGGTTGCAATCGAGGATGCTGACCATCTCTTCAGGCATTGTCCCATTGCTATTGACATTTGGGAACTGCTTGGTGTGGATCCCGCAGCTGCTACTGACTTTAAGAAGTGGTTACAGTTGCACTTAACTACTCCGAAATCGGACTCTCCTACTACTCTYCCTTGGAAGCTTCTGTTCCCATGTATCCTTTGGGCAATTTGGTTGCGTCGTAATGCACTTGTGTTTAAGCAATCCTCACTGCCCATAGAGTGGATTAGACGGGAAGCCTTGCGTCTTGCTTGGGATTATTTCACAATGGTTCCTGTCGTTGCGAGCTGTCCACCCTGTGTTCCTCCCTCTTGGAAACCTCACCCGAGTGCGACGTACACTATCAACACAGATGCTTCCTTCATTAGCCCACAAACTCCTGCTGGGATTGCGGGGACCATCCGCAACACAAATGGTGAATGGGTTCTTGGTTTCTTGGGTCGACGTATGACCAACTCAGCGTTGGGGGCTGAGCTATGGGCATTATGGGAGGCCTTAAATATCATTGCGCAAAATCAGTGGCATAATGTTGTCATCTATTCTGACTGCTCACAAGCTGTAGCTAGGTTGAACGGCACTCCCTTGGCTAGAGATATTCATTCTAATATTGCCCTTCCATGCAGGCAGTTGATGAGGCAGCTGCAAGGTTTGGAGATTCATCACATCCCGCGTGAGTGTAACAAGCTTGCTGATGCCATTGCAAAGGAGGCGAGGATTAATGTATTTTGTAGACTTTCTGATGATGTTATGCTTTTATCCAACCCACCTGAGGTGGTGTTTGCGTTGTACTCTGGAGAACTCCCTTTGAACTCTTCTAATTAATCTAATCATGCCTGCTTTGCATAAAAAAAAACTCCTTATCTTCTGTCATCCTCCTTGCTTGCTTCCTATTTCAGCCTCTTGTTTTCTTCTCTCGAGCTTTCTTTAATGCCTGCTAGGAGTTCCAACCATTCATCCTCACATAATTCTCGCAATGGCCCTTGATTTTCTCTAGGTAATTTCTGCAGTGTTGTAGCTTGCCCGAATNCATTGCTCGGTTGCAATCGAGGATGCTGACCATCTCTTCAGGCATTGTCCCATTGCTATTGACATTTGGGAACTGCTTGGTGTGGATCCCGCAGCTGCTACTGACTTTAAGAAGTGGTTACAGTTGCACTTAACTACTCCGAAATCGGACTCTCCTACTACTCTYCCTTGGAAGCTTCTGTTCCCATGTATCCTTTGGGCAATTTGGTTGCGTCGTAATGCACTTGTGTTTAAGCAATCCTCACTGCCCATAGAGTGGATTAGACGGGAAGCCTTGCGTCTTGCTTGGGATTATTTCACAATGGTTCCTGTCGTTGCGAGCTGTCCACCCTGTGTTCCTCCCTCTTGGAAACCTCACCCGAGTGCGACGTACACTATCAACACAGATGCTTCCTTCATTAGCCCACAAACTCCTGCTGGGATTGCGGGGACCATCCGCAACACAAATGGTGAATGGGTTCTTGGTTTCTTGGGTCGACGTATGACCAACTCAGCGTTGGGGGCTGAGCTATGGGCATTATGGGAGGCCTTAAATATCATTGCGCAAAATCAGTGGCATAATGTTGTCATCTATTCTGACTGCTCACAAGCTGTAGCTAGGTTGAACGGCACTCCCTTGGCTAGAGATATTCATTCTAATATTGCCCTTCCATGCAGGCAGTTGATGAGGCAGCTGCAAGGTTTGGAGATTCATCACATCCCGCGTGAGTGTAACAAGCTTGCTGATGCCATTGCAAAGGAGGCGAGGATTAATGTATTTTGTAGACTTTCTGATGATGTTATGCTTTTATCCAACCCACCTGAGGTGGTGTTTGCGTTGTACTCTGGAGAACTCCCTTTGAACTCTTCTAATTAATCTAATCATGCCTGCTTTGCATAAAAAAAAACTCCTTATCTTCTGTCATCCTCCTTGCTTGCTTCCTATTTCAGCCTCTTGTTTTCTTCTCTCGAGCTTTCTTTAATGCCTGCTAGGAGTTCCAACCATTCATCCTCACATAATTCTCGCAATGGCCCTTGATTTTCTCTAGGTAATTTCTMCAGTGTTGTAGCTTGCCCGAATSGTTCTCTTTGAAAGTGTATTCAATATTGTTGTTAAGAGGTATGTGCAGTTAGTGTACATCAGTTTTTTGTTCTTAATTCTGAAGTGATCTAAGCTATAATAATTTGTTATGTTGTTGGCTGTAATTGGACAACTATTATGTACTTTCATACAGTTTGAGTAGTAGTAGGTCGGTGTTTCAATAATTTACGGTTTGAGAAACACTTTGAGCACTTGCAGGTGTATCAATTACTTTAGGGGCTTTCTCCTTAGAAGCAGCACCCTTACTCCTGGCAGCCATTAAAGAGAGCTCGAGCCTCGAGGGAAGAAAACAAGATGATGAAAGAAGATAATAAGGACGCGTATAGGCCGTATATATATGAATAAAAGTGGAGGGAATGAAATGCAAAAGAGTTTAGGAGGGAATTAGAAATTAGATTAGGATTTAACATAAACTTAACGGAATACTCTTAGGAATGTTAATGTAGTAATTGGTCAGTGGTCACTAATTCTAATTGTATGATTTGGATTAAAAACAAATTGATGGCATCAAATGGACTTCACACAAATACACTGGTACAAAATGGAATTTCCCAAATTATAATGTTGGTATTTTTTTGTTTTAATTAAGGGTATAAAAGTCTTTTTATAAGGGAGACCATTGCTCTCCTTGACTTATATAATAGAGATAATTATCGATGCAATTTTTTTAATTATTCGAGTCACTAGGACATTTTCCATCCACACAATTTTTTTTTGACACGAAAGTAGAATTACATAGCAGCAAAGAATAAAAATATTTAGACTTTCCAAATTAGTAAGGAGTAAAAGATGTGGAAGATATATTAATATTCCATTACCCAATTTAAGTGTTTAAATTCCATAGTTTTGGTAAAAATTCAAAACTTTAGGGAACAAATTAGCTTAATTAATTCTTTTCTTTAAATTAAATGCTATAATTTGGGAAAGAACTGTCATCTTCACTACAAAAACATCACTATAAAAAGGGTAATAAAAAAAACTTAAAACCTCGGCACATTAATTGATTCCCACAAAATTAAAAATAATAACATCAAACATGGGCTCTTCTTCATCTTCTGTTGTAGTGATGATCTGCTTCATCTTAGCTTCTGCTAGCCTTGTTTCTTCTGCTTTTGGTCTACCAGCTTTCTCTCTCTTCTTGCTCCTTTTATGTTATTTCCTGATCTTTTATTCTTAGTTTCTTTCTTTTATCTAATTTCTTAATGATTTATTTTCATGCATGATTGAAATCGAATTTATGGCAAGATTGTACCCAGAAAGGTTGTTATACTACTATGTATGATAATGTCAATCATTATCCGCTAACAGGAAAGGTATATATATGTCTGATCCGGCTTACCTGTACAGTCTACTAATATATACTATCCTCCGTTCAACTTTAATCAATTCGCTACGTGTTTTTTTAAAAATAAAAAGAAAGTTAAAAACGATAATCTTCGTCATTATACATAAAAATAACATATTATATAAATTGTTTAATTGTCTAATACATGTTAGTTTTAAACAATTATTTTTCTTTATAAATAGTAATGTAGATATTAACGTGTAAATATATGCATAAGGTAATGTAAAGATTAAAGTGGAAGAGACAAGGGTAATATTACATTTATTTCATTTAATTATAAGTAGTAGTTGATTTATTATAATTATAATGAAGATGCATGCTCCTGTTTAGTGTTATCCGATCTGATCTACGTTAATTTTGATCATGAATGTATGTGTGTTCATGCGCGCAGGTTCTGTGAATGGGCGTCCGGCATCAATGTCGTTTAATAGGCTCGCGCTCGATTCGAAGAAGATAAATCCCGGTGGTGTATCAGCTCGCTGTTCGGTCTAAACCCAGGTTCCTAAAACTGCTGGTTCGGAATTCAAGGTTGTACCATCTGGACCAACCCGCTACAACCATGTCTGGCCCTAACATGCTGGTCGGAATTAGGGTTGTACCGTCGGACACCATTCACAATGTTGCTCTAACTGCTGGTTGGATTCAGGGTTGTACCGTCTGGACCCAACAATTACACCCATGTTGCTCTACATGCTGGTTCGGAATTCAGGGTTGTACCGTCTGGACCCAACCCGCTACAACCACATGTCTGCCCCTAACACTGCTGGTTCGGAATTCAGGGTTGTACCGTCTGGACCCAACATTCAACACATGTCTGTCTAAACACTGTGGTTCGGAATTAGGGTTGTACGTCTGGACCAACCCGCTACACACATGTTGCCCTAACACTGCTGTTCGGAATTCAGGGTTGTACCGTCTGGACCCAACCCGTTCACCACATGTCTGCTCTAACACTGCTGGTTGGATTTCAGGGTTGTACGTCTGGACCTAACCCGCTACACACATGTCTGCTCTAAAACTGTGGTTCGAATTCAGGTGTTCCGTGACCTGACCGTTACACACATGCTTGCTCCGCCCAAGATCACCGATGAAGTCATGTAGGTCTCGTTGCTAGTTTTTTTTTTAGAATGATCTTCTTAAGGAAAATTTAGAACTATATTGTTGACGATGGAAAATATTTCGGTTAATATTTTTTCCTATAATGATATATTTACAAGGATTATTTATTTTAGTACAGTACGTAATTTTATCTTGAGATTATATATATAACAGTATACAGTTATATTTTCCTAATACAGTCTTGCATGGAAAGATGACCTCATCGTATAATAATCGCTTTAATTTCAAGATTGATAATAAGCAAAGAGATATTGTTCTAATAACGAAGATCTTATTATTTAAAGTTACTTATCTAATAGTTAGATGTCGAACTTAGAGATCAGAGTTTGTGGACTTTATAGGAATGAATTAAATAATATCCCTTTTCACATTTATAAGAGTTAGATATCTAACTATTGTCATCGTCTTACACATTGTAGTATGTAGAGTATTCAATTAAAAGAGAGTGTGAAAGTCACTCTCATAAATCAAATCAGTATTTTTTTTAAACATAGTGAGTTAGTGACTGGTAAAATTGTTGATTTTTAGGGTTTTTTCTTTCCAAAATGGTCTACTCCATCAAATATGAGAGTAGTAGCAAGTATATATTTTTTCCAAACAAATGACTTGTAAATGATTTTTCTGACTTCAAAAGGTAAAGAGATGCTACATAATACATTAATCTATCTGTATAATTAGACCATCTACATCAAACACAGAAATGATCATCCCTCTCTTTCTACACTTTCTTGAGTCGATTCTTGTCTATGTCTAATAACTCTCTTCGCACCAAAAAAAATAAAAATTGAAGATTTGTTTTTTTAATGAAATGTCATTCATGTGGCGACGAACAAAATATTTGACGTGAAATCCATCAAATTTTAATGGAAAAAGCTTAACATGCTTGTCATGAGCATCATCATGTACAAATGATATATATATATATATATATATTATATATTATATATTAATATTATTATATATATATATATATATTTATATTATATATATATATCTTTGCAAACTTTTGTCATGTTTAGCATTGTTGCAAATGGCTCTTGCAGCATAGTTTCATAGAACATAAACAGACACCATGCTTGTACTATTTTCATCCAAAATTTGGGATATTAAAATTGATTTTATTACAATATCAAATTAASAAACTGCTTATAAAAGCCAGCCTTTGTCACAGATGAACCAAGGCCCAAGGGCCGCCTGGGCTTCAAACTAAATTACAGAATGAGTTCCAACTTCTAACAATAATAACTTCCAAGAATTAACCGAGGATGAACATAAACAGACACCATGTMTGTACTATTTACATCAATAAATCAACAGTATCCTTCTTGGTCGATTATGATCAGGAGTGGAAAATCATGGCAATCTCCTTGGCCACGGACAAGCTGATTAACATACCCCTGAGGCCCTGATGCCCATTTCCTGCTGATTGTCGTCAAGCTTTTAAATAACCGACTTCCACAATCATCTTGCCTGCAAATCATTCATCTTGGTCCAAATAAAATGGCACAGCTAAATTATAAAAGTGTAGCCTAATAGAAACCCTGATTTCCAACCAGCTACAATCCAATTTCTGACAGGCTACTACTAGTCTTGGCGTCTTGATTTATAGGTTTGATTGACCAATTCTGTTGAGTAGAATGGGGATCCATCTTCAATATATTTAAGACTTTGCTGTGATAGTTATACAATGATCTTCGGTGTCCAATGCTAACATAAGTTACATTTGCAGCTTCAATTAAACTATATAGATGAGCCTGTACAGACAGACACAACATTAAGCTTGGAATTAGCACCTTATAGGTAAAAATTTACTGTATCGAAGTTCTAATGATAACCAGTTGAAAGAATTGCACTTCTAAAATTATACACTTGATAATCATCTACATGAAAGATAAAGTAAAGAATACCTCATTTTCATCATCTAAAGCGCTGGTAGATTCATCCAGGAGGATTAAATTTGGTTTAGCTAGRAGTAGACGAGCAAAAGCAAGGCGTTGCTGTTCACCCAGGGAAAGGATACTTGACCATTCACATGTTGAATCAAGACCACACCGAGGAACTAAATAACCAAGGTTAACATCCTCCAAGACACTAATTAAGTCCTCAGTAGTTGGCTTTGCTCGACTTGTTACAGCTACATTGGAAACTCCTGAGCTTAGCAAGAAAGGTGGACAACCTGTAAGAGGATTAAATTAAATTAAATTACAACCTTTTAGAGAGATAATTGTGCTACTTCTTACATATGCAAAGAACGTCTTTTTTTTCTTTTCAGAACATTGCAGGAACAGTTGTAGAAGTGCATGGACAGCTAGTGTCTTAACACTTTTCTTAGTAACCCAACCTCTGTAAAAAAAAAAAAAAAGCACTAACATAATACTAAACTATTATGCAATTTCATTACTTACATGAAAGCATAGATGTCTTTATTAGAAAAGTCGAGTCTTCAAGCAAAACTCATTACAACCAATAGACGATGAATCATTTATCAACACACGTGATTAGTAATTCTAGTTATGCTTTCAAAGTAGTTAGCGCACAATTTAATCCACTCCATATATATTAGCCGCTGGTGTTCAATGTACATACTGCCAAAATCAGGAACTGCAAATGATTTTATCAAAATTATCTGAAAACTATTTCGCTCATTCTCTAAGATGTCTCAGCACGTAAGCATCAACCCGAGAAGTTTCAGGATTCTTCTCGAATTTATTTCTTATTAAAAATTCCGTGGAAATGCAGATGAAGTACTACTTCCGGCATAATCAGTCATCATTCGTCTACTAGACGTACTATCTAGATATTAGGCTCTGATTTCACTAGGAATGACCCAATCCTACAATTACAACTTTAGATCACGATTTTCATTGAACTTCCTCCCGACGTGAAAGACAGACCAACTCTGGAGCAAAATCATTAGCCTTCTAACTGTTTTACGGTATTCATATCTTCACTCAACACACAACATGCAGAGGAGTAGCACAGTCTGATGTCAAGTAGAAAGTTGTGCCAGTAGGAAATCCCCAAAATGCCTATATTATTGACCAACGTAAGACGCACCTTTCAACGTCTGGTGTTCTTCACTCCTACCAATTATTATAACTAGAAAGGGGTATGTAAGAAGAAGGCCCGCACCAATAAGCCTTGCTTACGGAAACTAAAATTTTTAAATGTAAGATTACAGTGCATCCATAAATTTGAACTCCGCTAACACCATACTAAACTAGGGCAGCTCTTTCTTATTAGTAATCTATAGACGAACAATCTGAGTTTAATAAACTGCTACAGTTAGCTCAGCGGATCAAGAGTCGGAATTTCAGCCATGTAGAGATATGCAATGCTGACGCAGAGTTCCCAACATATAGGGTTCTGAGAGAAGGAAGAAAATCCCCAGAGATTTACTTCTGAGATCTTAATACTTCTCATTTTCATGATGTAGATTGGTTGAAAATTATCTGAATCTTTCCATCAAAACGTGTACCTGTCACATCCAGAGTCAAGAACATCCATAGCTCTTAACAGAGTTTAACACTTCCTGGGGCCCAGCTTCTTACAGAAACAAATGATGAGTCTTCAATTATACGTGTTCCAACGTCCAATTTGCTGCATAGGCTAGGCAATATCTATATTTCGATTAATATACTTCATTAATGTCCTTTATATATAGACGGTATCCATGAGAATCGAATCCTTCTAGTGCCAAGTGTCAGTTTTCCAATCAAACGTTTTGAACTTTCCGCTGCAATGACCCTTTGAATCTAAAGTGTTGTTGTTTTGTTATCCACTTTGTTGTACACACAGATATATCGTTGATTCAGTGAAGTTTTCTAAACTAGTTGTTATCAGATATAATCACATTACTGCTTATGTTCAACACAACATTAACGTGAACAGTTATTCTCACTCTAGAAGCAATTAGCTTTTTTCTTTAAAGAAGAATTTCCAAAGAATTCATCAGTTATATGCGATCACATCTTTTCAGAAGAAGTAATTCACATTTAATTTGGAGAATCCAACAAAGGGAGCTGTTCTTTTTGGGCCCTTTGCATATTTGCAGTATCTAACGTTCTGGGCTACTTACATCACATGCAATGCTAAGAAATTAAGAATAAAAACTACTAAACTAAGGAACGGGGATGATACTTTCTTATATAGCTAACTAAATTTTAAACAGGAATTCAGCACTGTGTATACTCTTGGCTTGCAATTCCAAATCAGCATTAGAAACTGACAATTGCAGGGTTGCATACTTCCATAGTCGTCCATACAACTCAATTCCAAACTCACTCTCATGGATTAGGCATGTAGTGTAAAGCTAACTAGAGGAAATCAAACACAGTGGACAAGTGAAAAGTAAGCCAAAAATTCTAGTCGCCTAATGCCTAGAACTAGCTCCTAATTGACAACATCAGCAGTTCAATCATACAAGTTCATCTGCACCAAGTGTAATGACAAGATGCCTATCTAGACCCTTTATTTATTACTATCTCCGTAAATTCATATTGTAACATTTCTTTGCAAGAACTCTTAGAAAAAAAATCTCAATTCTAGTTTAGTGTGGATAAGGAAGAAGAGAATATACTAAATTAAAAACCATTCACTGTGTTTAGAATTTGTTCTTAGTTATGTTTTATAAGGTGTATGATTTAATTGCGTAATTACAATTATACTAATGTTGTATTGTATGCAATTATTTTATTACAAACCTAAATCGAAATTTGCTTTTTTTTGGTTCGAGGAAGTTGAGGACGCTAAGTTGTACATCCTTATCACTTACAAGCAACTGACTGCCCATTATCAACATTTGAAAAGTTTTCCATGATCAAGCTACTACCTTTATTTAGTTAAGCTGAACAAACTAAGAAAAAAAACCCCATGTTTTTAAAAAGATTTGGAAATCGGGGATAAATGACATTATATTAGACAAAGTAAGATTGAGCAGTAGCAAAGCTACTTAATTATATATATAATATATTATATATATATTATTTATTATTATATATATTTTGTATATATATTTTTTTAATCCGATTGAGTAATTGCAAGAGCATTTTGTATCGATCAATTCTCAGAATTCAGGACAAGAAATCAAGACTATTTACGATAAGCTTTTAAATTAAATGGAGGCTCTAAGCACATCAAAACATTATTCCCAGGTAGATAAACCCATGGATTGCACCATCCAATACATCTCTTCGGATGTGGGTGAAAGCTGACACAGATTTGATTTATGACAAAAAATTGCACAAAGTCAGCAGACATAGATCCATGCATTATACGTGAAGATAATTGTTTCCGTCATGAATTAAAATAGCAAACAAATCACCAAACAMATGAGACATAAGGGATAAGATACCTAAACGGTCAATCACAGCAGAAAAGGCGCTGATGGCTTGAAATTGGTAAATAATTAGGGAAACATCTCCAAGGATGTGGTTGAAAGCTGACACAGACTGATTGATGACGCCAAATTCAATCTTTCCAGAAAAATACATGGGAGCAACAAGAGCTGCAGGAAGAATTTGAATAAGATAGCGGTAGCCACTGGTGAAGAAATCCAAGTTTCGGGAAGCTACTAAGAGACGCTGCAAAWAAAATTCAGGAAATAAAAATAAATTCATTTATGTAACATATCAAAGAAATTGAAGAAYCTTTTCCAATCATTCATAGTACATGAACATATTAGAAGAACTTTCAAATTCGGAAAGAGAAAACTCATAAACTTCGATKCTTCATCAACAATATACTCTTGAAGAAGGAACAWGTAACCCCYTGTATACCAACCAAGCTAATAAACCTCTGCCAAAGAATCATCAAAGAATTATCGCCCTGAAATTGTATTGATATATACTTTCCTACAAGCTTTCTCTTTTTTCTCACCTACTTCCATGCATCCCGTAATCAACTGATTACCACAACTACCAGTAATAACGTCATTGCCAATATCTATATGTTCAAAATAAACCCTGAATCATTAAAAGACCCTAAAGTCCTAAACAGTTTTAAAAAGCATCAAATAAAGATGTGAAGAAAGTAGTATAAAACATTTACACCCAGTCATCATCCAAATTCATAAATGATGAAGGCCAATTTTAACCATAATTTAAAAACTTTTTGTAACATACTACATAGTAATACATATTAGAAAAGCTACTAACTTGAATAACATATATAAAGATGTCTGCAAAGGTATTTTGCACACTAAAATCAAATTAAAGATTTTACCAGCAAGAGAGGTGAGTAGACAACAAAGGAAGGACACAGAAAAGAAGGAAAGAGAGGGCTAAGAGTGCATTCAATAATACAAACTCCATACAGCTATTCCAAAAGAAACTTAAACGTTATTGTCAATACACAACCAAAAGGTACAGACCCCAAGCGATAAAATCAAGTGAAGGTGCAACCTTAAATTTTTAAATTGAAGAGCAGACATTGGATTTTCAATGCACACATATGATAAAAAAGATTATTGTGACAAACAGCACGCTGTGATCAAAAGATTTTGGAGTTATAACGGTTAATTTTGGAAAGCCCTGCTGAACTTTGAACTAGCATCTGCAATTCATTCTCCTCACCACTATAGAAAGCAATGATTCGGATTCTCCTCACGAACAAGTCCATAACGAAAATCAGCTTCCTTTTTTCTTGAAGAGAATTTAAAGACACTAGTCTGTAAATCAGAATTGGATCTATAACAATTGGATGAGCATCAAAGATGTTCTAAAAACATTATTGCAACATATATTACTTTCCAAGATATATATAATAGCTGTTCCTCCAATTGAATAGACCAAAAGTACAAAATAGTGGAGGATAGATACCAAATAGGATGTTACTGAATGAGACTAAGTCAATTGCCGATTGAATAGTGTTAAGAAAAGCCAAGGGCGTTCTGTGAATGTACTGAGATCATAACAATCGTTGTACGGGATTGTCATATTAGACTGGGACTGAATTTTGTAAAAGGTCTGGTTTCCCAAATAAGTTTCATGTAGTAGGTTGTCATCCAAATCCACCTCAAGAAAGGTATTTTTTGCAAAATCCTAAAATCAAAAACCTGCAAAAGGTGCATGTATCAAATCATACAAAAATAATTTTTATAAAATGCTGAAATAATCATGCTCAAAACCTCACTCTAAATCTCATCAATGAAACCGATTGAAGCTTATCTATCTGCCATATACAACTGAAATGTGAGCTGGGGAGATAGATTAAAACTTACATAATGAGACACCAATATTTCATATACATCTTTGTGTGCACTTAAGTTGTAGGGCCATCTTACTCACACAAACAGCCAAGTCTATTGCACACAACCTCCTCCTAGTCAATCTGAAAGAGAGTATATACACATACTTAATTCTCCAAAAACAAGAAAAATAATAGTAACCATACTATTTATTCTCTCATACATGAGACTCCTCATCGACATTAGAAGTTGATATGCTGCTGGAAATATTTTAGTAATGATATATGAGACCTCAATTAACCTAGATACTTCAACACTAAATAACTATACTTCTAAGAAAGCAGGTCAAATGGACACGTGTCAAGTATATAGAGAAAAGACTTGCTAGAGATAACTAAGAGAACGAGCAATGTGCTCACGGATAAACAGCAAATCCAAGATATACAACAGCTGCTTCATAATTGTGTCTTGATTCTTTGTCTGCCAGAGGAAGCAAAAGCAATAACCATCATTTCGACCAAGAGTAAATTGATATGATGGAAATTATTACTACGTATTTATTTATTTAAAAAAAGAACATTTGGACAGTATTCTGGTTAGTAGTGCAGTGCTTTGGAAAGTTGGAACCCTTCTAGAAGGTATCCTATACCCTTTGCATATTGTTTGCTCTTAATAATATTTTCTTAGAATCTTATTTTCTCAAAAAAGGGGGTTTAATTTTTATTTTTTTCAAATGAGACATGATGAGAGTGATTCCCAAATAAATCCATCCTACCTTTTACAATTGACAGTTCCATCTCCCATCACAATTATGTTATGGCACATTGGAGAGGTTTCAAATGGCTTCAACTAGATGACTACTGGTGTGTTTTGTGGTAGAATATTAAATGCACAATGGATGCAAAAAAATAGGGCATTTTATAACTTGTTCTAAAACAAATGTGTGTTGTGACAATTATATCAGTCAATGTGTAGAACTGTACATAAGGATGTTAACAGAGCTTTGCGCTTTCAATTTTTTTCGGAAACAACCTATCACTATTGTTCGAGCATGAGCATCCACGCACAACCTAACATAAGATACTCTAATAATTCAGTAGGGACTGCCGGTTGGATGGGAAGATTAAGTGGCTATGGCTTTGGGGAACGAGCAACACACATTGTCCAAATCGGACACATATGAATTATATCTACAATCATGCTAGTATATTGATTACAGCTAAAAATGAACACCAAACCAAATTTTATTTGGTGATACAACTGAACGAGGTAAAGACCGGTTAAATTTGGTTTGAAAAAATCGAGTGACCAAGGGTCACCCTTATCGTGTGAGTATTCGACAGGAGATTCGAGTAACATAGCAACATAAGTAATAAATTGTACAAATTAATTTTGCAATTTTGATAGCAACCTCAGAATCAATAACAAACATATACAACTATCAGTGCAGAAATAAACAAGAACTAGAAGAAGTTAGGAAGAAAGGAGACTCATAGAGAGCATTGTAAAAGTTCAACGACAGGTAACTGAAGCCACACTATTCAGTGGTTCCAAAGTCGCAAACAAACAGCAGCCAATTGCAATCTTGCTTGTGTTTTATCATGCAGAATACCAATATGGTTTGCCACTTTCAAACCTCTAAAGAAGTGTTCCAACATACTCAGGAATTCTCGTAATATTCATGACACAAAAACAGTAAAATATAACTTTATCAAACCATTAAATTATTAAAACACAGAAAAAATCAGAACTAAAGTATAGAATCATTTGAAGTAGATGGATTAGACGAACTCGAGCAAGAGATTTTTTTCTGGGGTTTCAATTTGGGCAAACGGGTGTTGAAGAAACGAAAAGAAAGAAGGGATTTTGATGAGTTTTGTTGGGAAGAAGAAGGGGGTTTTCTCCTGTGAAGTAACATTTGAGGTGAATTGTGGTGGTGAAAGTTGGTTGAAGAACAAGAGATGAATGAAGAAGAAGAATGAAGAGGTAAGATGAACATGTTGTTGAATGCTMATTGTTTGTTAAAGGGGGTGTGATGAAGGCGGTTAGTTGGTTAGAAAGATTGTCAGTTACGAGAGAGATGTGGTGTGCTGTTGGTTTAGGAGGAGAGAGAAGATGCTGAGAGAAGATGTTGGGAAGTGATGAGAAGCGAAGTGAATCAAGTGATGACTGATGAGTGTGCTACGTGTGTTTGTGTGTGTTAGACAGTTTGACTATGTGAGTGTGTGGTTGTTGCATTACTGATTTTGCATTTTTGCTGCACCCCCTATTTAGGAAAGATAACTATTTGGAGATCCGCGACTGGGTGGCGAGTTGTGTGGGTGGCGAGTTGTGTGACGCAGTTGAGGTGGCTGGGTGGGTGGTTGAGTAGGTGGCAGGTGAGGTGGGTGAGATGATTAAGGGTGGTTAAGGTTGAGTTAGCCTAAGTTAAGGTCATCATGTGAAAAATGTAAAGTTGGAAGCTACTATGTGTAATTTAGAAAACATCGAGGTCACTATGTGAAATAGGAAAAATCAAGGTGTCACCGTAGGTAAAAAGTGAGACTTCGATGACACCARTATAGAATTTCCCAATTAAAAGCAACACAAGCCCGACCTTCTATTTCCTAATCTATCTATAAATATTATTAAAAYGCGTTCCTTTATAAGAAATTCGCCATGTGTCATCTTCACAAGTTTTGCATGATTATTAAATGTATATTTGATAAATTAATAAAATATAAGAAAAAATATTTTTAATCTGATTCAAGTAATTTAAAACGAATGGAGTATGGTTTATATTTAATTTTGACAATAAAAGAGAATATATAGTAGCATTTTTTTCTAATGTTTTGACAGAGTAATAATTGATAAGGTGGATATGAGGAAGAAAACTCTATTAAAATATTTTTGTTGATGAAAGCATACGAAATATTGTCAAATGTTATTGAACATGAGTTATTTAATGCAATAAACGAGAGACCAAACAATTTCGAAGTAATTCATCTAAAAATTTAAAAAACTATATTGCATAGTTTAGAAATATTTAACAAAATTTTATTTAATCAAGACTTTCATAAGGAATACAAAAAGGATAACACCATTTTATTAGAAGCGACCCGAGGCATTGCTCGAGAAAATATACTAGTTATCAATGAAAAAAGTGAATATGCAATCAAAGACACGTTGTCTATGAATGTTTTGATTGGACTCTGACGATCGTGACAAGAAAGTTTTGAAAAAGTTAATAAAGGCCGATGGTCGATTAAGCAAGCCACAAGAAGGCCGCAGAAAACAAAGAGGGATTACAAGGAAAGTTACTGGTTTTGATTTCAAGTGTTTTGTGCTCAACTTAGAGCTTGTCACCATGAATTTTTAAGTCTTGTCATTATATAACTCATTCTTATGTGGTGCAGCAATGTAAAATTGCATGACCCAATAACTCATGGAAGGAACAAAGACGTTGAATGCCAGTGGAGCCCACGCCAACAAGCGTTAATTATAATTTATCTGCTGCTTTAAAAAATGAAACAACGTCGTTTCACTCTTTTAAGGGCTGAACAACGTGTTTCTCTAAGTATCAGACAAAAAAAAAGAAAAAAAAAGTGTAAGAACTGCTGGTGACAGGCCAATGGGGTGCACCACACGTCCTTGTTGCCTGCTAGTTGCTTTATTTCAATTAATTCAATTCTTAATTTGCTAATTTCGTTGTTGGAAAAAATATAATAAAAATACAAAATTATAACCTTTGAGATCTATAAATAGACACTAATTTTGTTATATTTTGGTACACATTTTCATTTTATACCTTTTAACAATTTTTAATTGCAAAAAAATCACAAAATTAAAAATCTAAAAAATATGGAATAATTCTCTAAAAATTCGAATTTTCCTAAATATTTTGGGTTTTAAAAATTATTTTCAATTTACAAACAATTTTTACATACATAAAGCTAAAGAACTAAAATTACAAATATGCTTCGGTATTAAAACTAAGTGCTAATATACTACATGTAGGATAGGGTTCGATTTTTTTATATGCGTAGAAATCGCTATTGTTGATAGAGTTTAACAAGGATAAAAGCTACTGTCAATAGATAATCCAAGTGAAACGCTATCAACAATAGCATTCTATTTCTTATCAAATACAAGTACGGAGTACTTCACATCTCGAATTCCCTCATTCCAAAACTAAAATTTTTGACTTCCCCCATTTAGCCTCCATGTTGATAAGGCAGCCCATCGTCACCCAACGAGATGTCCCGCACCGTCTCGATGCATACTAAGTGCGATGTTCTCACCATTGTCGTAGTAACCCCACGCTGCTGCATTTACACCAATTTGTACATGTAATTACCTAATTTTCTATTTGTTTTTTTATTTAAATTTGTTGTTATTAGTTTAATTTTTGAATTGTGTTAAATTTCATTTTTAGAGTTTTTAAATCACTAATTAATTTCAGTTTTAGGGTTTGTTATTTTTCTCTGTTTTGGCTATTATAATGCTCTGTTTTCATGCTTATCTCTGGTTTGGCTGTCACATAAAATGCACTTATTAAACGACAAATGTGCTATTGCATTGACGTTTTTAATTGAATTTTTATGAAAAATATTCGCATCCTACCGTGGACGATAATAGGGTAATTAGTTTTGGATACTGAAGCAATTGTAATTTTGGGTTTCTTTAGCATTATGTATGTAAAAAATTCTCACAAACCTACCTATATTAAATTACTATTTTTCCATTAAAAAATACCAAAGAGTAATTTCTTTCGACAATGGAAATCCCAACATATTATCAGTTGTTAATTCATTTTGAAGACTAATCAATCCTACATTCGAGAGTTGCATCCGAACCTTAGCCAGTAACACCATTATCTTGTGTTGATGAAAATCCAAAACACTTACACAATTCACACCAAAATTCTCTTATTACAAAATCCAAACACTAAACAATTGAGCTGCCACACCAAACACAGGTAGCGAGTTACAAAGGATTTTGTTACGCGGAGGAATTTCGAACAAAATGATAGTTGAGTTGAGGAGCCTATCCTAACACTACGCGTGGCGCTCAATGACCTTTGCGATTGAAATCATGGCTTCATAGTTTAAAGCAGCAAGAGGGTCTTAGGTCTCATAGGATGAAGAGATTCTCATCTGCTTGTTACATATAAATTATACAAATCAAGTAATGCAGTACCAACCAAAATCAGTGGTTTTGTTGAGAGAAGGTTTTGCCATCGTACGAGGCGGACTGTGCGTCGAGCCCTATGAACTTCTGAGAAGAAATTTAAACATGATGAAGATCCTTGGAGGATGAATGTACGCAATGTTATGAGGTGGGTTGGGTCGCTATGAAGAGCTAGATGAGTCAAATACGAGTGGTGAGTTCCTCAAGACATAATTGAAGCCCGTTAAAGACCATCTACCATGAATCAAGAAGTAATAAGTTTTCCTATGAACATGCTGGAGAAAATTGTGTGACTAATGAAAAACTGGAAATCAAAGTACAATGAATTACATGTTGAAGGCATAGGCAACAACTATCAGTCGTGTCGCTACGGTAAAGACAATGACCACAACATGTGGTCCTTAGTTTTGATTGATGACAAATTATTAAGGGAAACAATGACTTTTGTTTGATGATATAACGTTGGTTAGCGGAACCCAGCTAATATAGAATATTGTTTCCGTAGGCAAGTTAGATATATACATGTGCCTATTTACTCAACCAACTTGTACTTGTTGTAAGGGAAATTAGCTTGGATGAACAAGAGTTCTTTACTAACTTAGTGGGGAACCAGTAGAAACTTTCCCTCGACTGCTATAACGTACTAAAAAGATGTGTTATATTTTTAGTGTGCATATGACCATCGTACCATGTGTAGTAGTTGAATAGAATTCCAAGACTGGAGCAAGGAGGCCCTTTCGAAGGATTTCGAAGAAAGTGAAAGCTTAGAATTGAACGTAATTAAAGGAAGATTCCAATTCCTTAAGAAAGTCTTGAAGATTACATGAAGACAAAAGAAGATTTATACTTATTGTTATCTAGGTCTATCATGTAATGTGCTCCGTAGTATGATTTGTATGTTTAGGTAATATAAGTGCTTATAACTTTATAAGTATTTGGAGTCATGTTGTGAATTCTGGTACAAGTTTGGAACAGAATTCATAATCAACATACTCAATAAAGGGAACCAGGTTGTCTGTATGGATATACAAGCCGCGATTCTGAAAAAGATTTTTCTTAAAATATTTCTTCAAAGATTTGTTTTAAAAATATCCGAGGCAGCTGGAATATTAGATGAGAATAAATTTGGTTACCTGAYTCCTAGGAGTATTATCTTGTTTGATTTTATCTTTGTGTTTTAATCAAACAATATATATATCCTTTCCATAAATCACATCTTGACTTGCTCGTCAAGTCAATGTGATTTAAGGAAACTTGGGTTTCGATTTCCAAGTCTATATATACTCATCTAATCCTCCATATTCCATACATCTCTTTACAGTTGAAAAAGAGAATTTTTGAGAGAAAATACTTAAGCACAAATCCCTTTCATCGAGTCATATACAAGAGCACAATTTGAGCGTAATACTTCTCTTTATTAGCTTTTAACAAGTGAGAACAAAAAGAGAGAGAACTTTTCATTGTAAAAGCTTTCAACAGAGGGGTTGAAGGCTAGGTGAGTGTTTGTGAGTTCAAACACATTGGACTTACGAGTGTAAGTCGAGTGCACATTCGGAGTACAGTGTGGGGTYTGTTGGTTCCCGGAGTAGGGAAACAACAGGGTGTGTGTTATTTGTTTTTCGGAGTAGATTAATAAAAGAGCATAGGGTAGGAGGACATAGGCCATAGTTGGGTAAACCTCGTTAAATCTCTGTGTCCTTTATTTATTTTCTTTACATTCCGCTG
>SNQN01002534.1:50012-62418 GCA_008642245.1 Bassia scoparia | reverse complement strand
TTATTTTATTGATTATATATTTATATTTTCCTAGTTAACCTAAAATAGGTTGTATATATAATGTAAATTATCTTGTGAATAATAATTTACGGCAAATAATTTTTTCTTGGTATCAGGAGTATATGTTAATTTCCTCTGACCTAATATTCGCTTCCGCCTTCTTTTCTACTCTTCTTCTTCCTATTCAGTTGTCTCCTTCCTTCCTCCATGGCCGAGTCGTCGCAAAAGCTTCATCCGACCACGCTCGTAACTAATATCAAGCAACATCTTCATATCGTTCTAGATTACGCGGGCACCGAGTATAACAATTGGGCACTTTGTTCAATCTTGATAGTCATGCATACCTCGTTTTTTTATCATATTAGTCCGGATGGAGACACTACGAATGCCTAGGCCAAGGCTCAATGGAAACGTCTTGATGATATTTCCACCAATGGATTTATGGAACCATCTCTCATGATCTTCTTAATTCCGTTCATGTGGTCGACGACAAGGCTCTTGATGCGTGGAATCAACTTGAAAATTTCTTTCACAACAACAAGTCGTCTCAGGCTTTGAATCTTGATTCTCAATTCACCAACACTCTTTTGGAGCACTTTGACGATGTGAAACCTTATTGTACTCGTCTAAAGAAGCTAGCGAGTAGCTTAAAGAATGTTGGCGATCCCGTTTCGGATCATCGAATGGCTCTTCAACTCCTTAAGGGGTTGTCGGATGAGTATAAGGGGTTTTGTACATCAGTCCGCCATCTCCGGCCATTGCCCTCGTTTGACGCCCTGTGATCCATGCTTGAGTTGGAAGAGCAGAGCAACGCCTCCAATCATGCTCAAGAAATTCATGCCGAAGCACATGTAATGCAGCACTCCCCTATTGTCGTTCTCAATCACTCCTCCTCCTCTCGGGGTGGTCCCTCACGTGGTGGTGCACRAAAGGTCGGTAAGGGTGAGGGTGGCAGCAAGGGTTGCAGCCACCGACCCACCACGCAATAGGCCCAGGAGCAACCACAACTGTAACAGGTGCATGCTGGCTCTACTTCTGTTTACGCACAACAAGCTCCTCAATTTTGGGGTCCTCCACCTCCATGAGACTACTGACCTCAAGTCCCATGACCTACCGCTCCCTGTCCGTACCCGACCTAGAGCCCAAGCCCAAGCCAGTGGGCTGTAGTCAGACCCGAAACGTCACACGCTCAGCCGGGCATTCTTGGTCCCTGTCCCTCATAGGTCTATTGTATTGGGAATACTTCTATGACTCCTTATTATATGCCAACTAATATTGAACAGGCCACGTATACTATGTCTTTGAATGATCCAACATACTGCATGAACATGGGCGCTACCTCTCATGGGCGCTACTTCAAAAGGTAATTTATCTCCCTATTTTAATTTGAGCAATCATATTCAAAATTATGTTGTTGTTGGCAATGGTAGCAATATTCCGATTAAGGGTTATGGTCACACTTCTATTCGCCAAAATACTCTTCAACTCAAAAATGTTCTTCATGTTCCCCAATTATTCAGAAATCTCATATCCGTTCGCAAATTCACAACTGATAATAATGTTTCTATTGAGTTTGATCCGTTTGGGTTTTCTATGAAGGATTTGCAAATGGGGAGCAAACTAGTGAGATGTAATAGTAGTGGAGATCTTTATCCTTTTCTGACCAACTTTCCAGTTTCTTCGTCCTCCTCTCCTTCTGCTTTTGTGGTCGTCTCTCCTACTTTGTGGCATTCTCGATTATGACATCCTGGCAATAATATTTTACATTCTTTACGTCGTAGTCAACTTATTAAATGTAATAAAAATTCTTGTGATGTTTGTCACTCTTGCCCTTTGTGTAAGTTAATAAAAACGCCATTTTATGATTTAACATCTCATACTATTATGCCTTTTGATATTCTTCATAGTGATTTGTGGACATCGCCTGTTTTGAGCTCTCACGATCATAAATATTATATTCTTTTTCTCAATGATTATACTAATTTTCTATRGACTTTTCCTATCTCTACTAAGCCCCAAGTGTATAATTTATTCATTCGAATTCGAACATATATTAAGACTCAATTTGAAGGCGAAGTCAAAACTTTCCAATGTGATAATGGTTGTGAATTTGATAATTTTTCTTTCACTTCTTTTTGTCACCAACATGGCATGACTTTTTCGTTTCTCTTGTCCTCATACTTCACAACAAAATGGCAAAGTTGAACGGAAAATTAAAACCATTAACAATATTGTTCGGACTCTTTTATGTCATGCTTCTATGCCACCGTCCTTTTGGCATCATGCTTTAGCTATGGACACTTATCTTCACAATCTTTTGCCTACTAAGTTGCTCAACTATCACTCTCCCACTCAAATATTGTATCAATGCACTCCTAATTATACTCATCTTCGTGTCTTTGGATGCTTTTGTTTTCCCCTTTTCCCTCTACAAAAATTCACAAACTTTAATCTCAATCCACTCTGTGTGTCTTTCTTGGGTATCCTTCTAATCATCGGTGTTACAAGTGTTATGATATGTCGAGCAACAAAATAAACATTGCTAAGCATGTTTCGTTTCATGAGTCTGTATTTCCTTTTGCTAAAATTCATACTCCCACTCCAAGAGCTTATGTTTTTTTAGGGATTAATGAGTAATTGGCTTCCAATCTCTTACATTAGGTTAGTTTTGATGTAAAAAGCATATTTATATCAACTTTTGGGCCTTCTGTTTCACACGCTGGGAATCCAACGCCTGCTGTACTGTCTTCTCTGTGTGGGCCTTCCTCTATCGGTGGGCCTGCTCACTTAGTCTCTTCTCCTCTTTCTCCTATTTCTATTGGGTCGGCCCCCTTTGCTGGGCCCTCCAATTCACAATCTAGTGCTTCCCATACCCAGCGCACTAGTTATCTCACATCTCTACATCCCATGGCCACTTAAAGTAAGCACGGTATTCTTTAACCAAATCCAAAATATCATGCCCTTACTTCCACTACTATTTTATCTCCTATTCCAAAAAAAATCCAATTCATCCTCTCCGTGACCCTAATTGGAAAGTTGCTATGCAGGACATATGATGCTTTTATTGAAAATGGTACATGGGAGTTAGTCCCGCATCCAAATAATGCTAATATTATTCGATCTATTTGGATTTTTCGGCACAAAACGAAATCAGATGGTTCGTTTGAGAAGTATAAGGCTTGTTTGGTTGGTGATGGTAAAACTCAACGTTAGGGGAATGATTGTGATGAAAGTTTTAATCCGGTTGTCAAGCCGACCACCATTCGCATGGTTCTTAGCATCGTTCTCTCTAAGTCTTGGTCAATTCATCAACTTGATGTTAAAAATGCATTCTTACATGGTCATTTGAATGAAAGTGTGTATATGTATCAACCTATGGGTTTCAGGGATCCTGTTTGTCCGGATCGTGTGTGTCTCTTTATGGTCTTAAGCAGGCACCTCGGGCTTGGTATCACCGCTTTGCTACTTTTG
This sequence comes from Bassia scoparia, assembly GCA_008642245.1. Classification (NCBI taxonomy): domain Eukaryota; kingdom Viridiplantae; phylum Streptophyta; class Magnoliopsida; order Caryophyllales; family Amaranthaceae; genus Bassia; species Bassia scoparia. Next base: position 58,947 of record SNQN01002534.1, on the reverse strand, counting down.
TGGAGTCTATTGGTTTCGTTCATTGTAAGTCGGGCACTTGGTTAATGCCATTGCTTACCTCCTTCTCTATGTTAATGATGTTGTTATCATTGCTTCCTCTGTCTATCTTCGCAAGCATATTATTTCTCGCCTTAGTTCAGAATTTGTGATGAAGGACTTGGGTGAACTCCATTAATTCTTGGGCATTTATGTGTCTCGCCATAATGGTAGCTTATTTCTGTCTCAACAGAACTATGCAAAGGAGATTGTTTCCCATGCTGGCAAGTATAATTGTAAGCCCTCTCATACTCTTGTTGACTCAAAAGGCAAATTGAGTCCCATTGACAGCACTCCTTATGATGATCGTACATTGTATTGATGCTTATGTGGTGCGTTGCAGTACTTGACGTTTACTCATCCGGATCTTTCTTATGTTGTTCAACAGGATTGCTTGTTCATGCATGCTCCTAGTTTCTCATATGAATGCGTTGAAGCGTATTATTCGATATCTTCAAGGTTCCTCTGGGTCCGATTTGCATCTCTATAAGCCGTCTGTGTCTTCTCTTGTTTCCTACACGGATGCTGATTGGAGTGGGTGTCCTGATACTCGTCACTCTATTTCGGGTTATTGTGTTTTTCTTGGTGATAGTTTAATCTCTTATTCATCCAAACGGCAACCTACTTTGTCTAAGTCTAGTGCTGAGGCGAAGTATCGTGGTGTTGCCAATGTGGTTTCTAAATCGTGTTGGATTTGCAATTTGTTGCTTGAGCTCTATTGTCCCCTTTCCAAAGCAACTATTGTGTATTGTGATAATGTCATGCTATTTATTTGTCCAATAATCCAGTGCAGCATCAGTGGAATAAACACATAGAAATGGAAATTCTTTTTGTTCGTGATAAGGTTCAAAAAGGCAAAGTTTGTGTCCTTCATGTCCCTTCTCGCTACCAAATTACTAACATCTTCACCAAGAGTCTTCCCTTGGTTTTATTCAACGATTTTCGAGACAATCTCAATGTTCGTCAACCTCCCGTTTCGAATGCGGGGGTGTGATAGAATATATGAAAATATATTATGATCATGAAAATAATTAGTATAGTGTTATGAAATTAGGAGTATAGAGATAGTAAAAGAGTGAGATAGAGAGAATGCTTTAGGAGAAGATGATTGATGTTGTTGTTATATCTATTTCATTAAGAGTGATACATATATATATATATACACATGTCATAGGATACTCAAGAGTCTTAGCATATAAAGGGATGAGGGTTACAACATAATGGCCTTGGCATATGAAGAGGTAAAGATTACAAGATAATAAAGTTTAGGGAGTTTAATAGACATCCACAAAACATGTATTACATAACACTCCCCCTTGGATGTCCATTGCCGGAAACAATGCCTCATTAAAACCTTACAAGGAAAAAMCYTGTGGRAAAAATCCTTGTGAAGGAAAAAGAGTACATTATTTCATWGTGYGCATGAGATGATGYTGCCTCATTAAAAACCTTACCARGAAAACCCAATGTGGGACAAAACCATGGTTAAGGAAAAAAARGAGTACARYGTGCATTTTCTCCCCCTGATGAATACATAACTTGTGATCATCYAGTATAAAGAATSTGTTGGCTTTAGTAGCTTCGYATTTGCAACATTCMTTGAAAGTTTATCCTTCTGAATTGGATCCTCCTGAATTGGACTAGAATCTTCAAATCTCCACTCGATCTTGAGTCARCCTTCCTCATTTCATTGTACTKRTGGAGATATTACGAGTGTTTACCACTATTTCATTCATTACTTTCGTTTCTACTTGTCTTGACCATTAACTGTATGCCTGCTTCTGTAGGCCTTATGTAGTACAAATGTTGATCTATAATTGATCATATATATGATCCAAACAAGTTCATGGTAACACTTGATATCACCAACTTTTATTTTTCAATCTCATATGAATTGTCGTAATTGATTTCATATTTTTCTCATGGCCCTTCTGGACCATAAGAATATTATTTTATATCAACGATATCACAATGTTATTCTTTAAATTAAATACATACTTCATTTTGTAACGAGAGTTCTCTAATGAATACAAATGAGTAGTTTACTCTCACATATATGTTTAAACTTCAGGTTGAGATGACTCAGGTGGCCATAGATTGCCTTCTCCACAAACAACAAAGTCCAAAATAAGTTCCAACTCACCTGCCATAATAAAACCTCAATTAATAAGCTTATTTCTCCTCCCTATGAAACTCTTTCAGGAAATTTTATAAGAAAGGTCATCCAAATTAATGCAAGCATACCTGTTGACTGTTGTGTTCAATCGCAGACTCGCAAAGTCGCAAGAAAAGAGAAAAAAATTCAAAAAAATTGATTCTTTTTTAATCTTCCAAACCCCAATTTCAAGGTCTCAATTGTTAATCCAAACCGTAATTTGAAAAAAAAATTAAGAAGTTGAATTCAGAACCCTAGATCTACTAAAATAAGGGAGTTAGGGTTGGGAGAGTCGGAAGCCATCATTGACGATCGAAGGAGGAGATCGAAAGCAAATGAAAATGCTACTGAAACTTCCTAACAAAACCCTAATGCTAGTTCGATGCTTTTCGATGTCTTCGCTGGGACAATTTAAATTCAACCCCCCAAAATCCGAAACCCTAATTCAACCTCTCAAAATCCGAAATCCTAAACAACCGAATTCAACACAAAATTTCAAAACCCTAATTCAATCCTAATTAACGATTGTAGTACTCATGCGTCAAAACCCTAAAACAAAAACCAGAAATCACGCTGCATACCTATAAATCTCGACTTGAAATAACCGATCATACAAGCTCATCCTTATCCACCACCCTGTGAAAGGAAATGCCTTGTTAAGAGGCCATGGGTCGCAGGTACAGTAAAGAAAGCAGAAGAAAGAAACAGTAATGGGAAGAGAAGAGTTGAGAAGAAGAGGAGATGAAGAAATGAGAGGAGATGAGGAAAAGTGAAGCGTGCAACTAACCAGAGGAGTAAGGCAGAAGTGCAGAACGGACAAATCAACAAATGGTAATGGCAAGTAGTAAAATAAAGGACATTGGAGGGTATGACAGTAAATACACTTTGGGGAAATTACTCACATTTTAGAGTAAGGGGGGATAGAGTATAATGTATGTATGGAGTATATGGGAAAAAAAGCATGTATATACCATTTTACAAATCAATCACAAACATGACTAATGTTTCATACAGTATAATAATTAAACAATAATGTAGTGCGTGCTATATACAAAAACAAAACAATAGGGATGGGGTTACAACATAATGGCCTTGGCATATCAAGAGGTAAAGATTACAAGATAATAAAGTTTAGGGAGTTTAATGGACATCCACAAAACATGTATTACATAACATATAGAATATTTTATTGATTGTATATTTATACTTTCCTAGTTTAACCTAGAATAGGTTGTATATAATGTAAATTATCTTGTAAATAATAATTTACGGCAAATAATTCTTTCAGCTATTACTAACTTAATAACGAAGTTAGAAGTCTAATTTTGTGTATATTGAACATCATATAACCATTAATAAACTTAATAGTTTTGCACTACGTATCAAACACAATAAAAATTTAACAATATATTCGAATTATTATATATTTTTCTCTATTATATAAAATACACTCTTAGATTGTCAGTACTCCGTATATTAAATTGTCGCACAACTTTTTTATTAAAACTCTACGAACGAAAAAGTTATCGCACGCATCACGTGTATATAAAGACTAGTGCTCCCTCCGTTCCTTAATGTTCATGTCACTTCTTTTTTTTTCAACTATTCAGAAATAGAGGGAATCTTACAAATAACTATTAATGTATAAGAATAAATATAATGATGTGGGATTTTGTTTGATTCGTATTATTGCGTAGATTATTAATATTCAATCGTTATAATTTTTACAAATATATAATTAAAGATATAAACGATACAAAATACGCATTGGGAAGCGTATAAACAGTAACTGGCAAGAATATTATGGAACAGAGGGAGATATAGTAAATCAATATAATTGGCAAAGTTATGTTTCGGGGATTCGATTCATTTTGCTTTAAATTTACTTTGAAAAATACCCAGTTCAAGTCCTGTTTTTGTACACAATGTGTTGAGATTGAGGTAGTGCTAATTTAAACTTTTGTCTTTATATACAAAGCTAAGTAAGTAAGTAGTACCATTTGTCTTTTTAATGGCCTAAATATCAAACTGAAACAAAACTTCAGCTGTTAAACTCATCTTCATTCTTTATTTTAATTTGAACAATCTTACTATTGATTACAATGTAAGGAAGATGTGAGATTTGAATTTGTGCAGGCAAGGACTTGACAGTTGGATAACCTTCTAATAGAAGGCGTGCTAGACTAGGGGATCGGATTGACTGGTGAGGTGAGTAGCCATGTTGATGTAGTAATTTTCAACATCACGCTCGTCCGTAAATCCACCGATATTCAACTCTGTTAGAGATGAAAGATCTAGCAGGCGGCATGGAAGTCATCAACCTCCCCGCATCAATCACCCACAACTCTTCGAGAGCTCGCAATTTACTTACATTCAGTAATGGATCTTCTAACAATGGCCAATGCCTTATGTTCATTTGGGATTTATTGCTAGTGTTTTGAAGTTCGTACTATATCTACTGATGTTCAAGGATTTCATACCTGCAAGTTCTTGAACTTTTATATGTTTCAAGGACTTGAATTCCAAGGTTGGTATCGTTTCCAGTATAGGGCAATCCATAACTTCAAGAATTTCTAGACAAGGAAAGGCAGTTGTTCCTGCTAGTGTTGTTGGTGGCTCCTTCCATTTTATCAGGTTACGAAACATCCAAATGTGAAACAGTAACATAGAAGTTATCTTCTATATGTTCAACAGCTAATGTATTTAAATATAGATACCTTAGACATGGTAGCTGTCCGAGTGTAGGAAGGTGTCTGCATCTTCTGCAATCCACTAGTTTTATCCCTCTTAGATTTCGAAGAGGTGATAGAATACCTCCTTGTTCCGTCCTTGTTCTAATTGCGATCCTAGTTATCCACGTGGGAAATGTGTCGCCATTAAAGTTACCAATAACCACTGCTCGAATGTACGGATGAGGCTCAAGGCCGTCAAAACTTCCTCATCAGTACTGGTGATGCTCGTTAATCTTTCATCTAACCAAATTAGTCGTAATTGTGAAACCTTGACCTTATTCGCTATATTATCTTTCATCGCATCATCTTTATTCTTTATATGCTCTAAACTAGTGATAGATAACACATTTTTAATGTTATGTAAGAAACCTAGCTCATCAATAGTCCACCCGTGTCCATCACACAATGCGAGGTCAAGTAAGGTATGTAGGTTTGTCAATTGATTCAATCTTTTTGGTTTATTGGTGATACTCACTGAGTTCCCATCCCTTCTTTTATTTATTAACTGTTTTAGTTAACTAATAAGTTAGTTAAGGTAGTTAAGGTTGTTATATGTTTGTTATAACAGCTCAGCAATCCTGCTCCTCTCTTCTTATTGGCTGTATGTCACAAACTGACTGTATATAAGGAACTCTCCTAAGGTTGTAATTATTGATTGAGTTTTATCAAAAACAATAATGAAGAGTTAAACACATTTTGCTTTCTGTTCTCTCCTTTACATTCTGTTCTTGCTTACTGCTCAATCATCAAGATCAAATTCACTTCAACTCCTTGCATGATCAATAAATCATTCAATGATTGAATTAATCTTCAACATGGTATCAGAGCCGCCACATGTTCGATCAAAGTCCTGAATCAAGATCACATGCATTCCAGTTTTGTTGAAAATTGATCTCAGTTTCACTTGCGATTTGTTTCTGCTGTTTTGATTTTTAATCACAGTTTTCTGATCTCTTTTGTGTTTGATCAAACACAATTTCAGATAAGTTTGATCCTCTCTCAACTAAATTCTGCTTCCTTTAATTGTTTCATTATATTCAAGTGGTTTCCCTGATCTTTTCCTTTTCTTCTGTTTCTTGAAATTTTTCTGCCTATTTTTCTGTATTCTGTTCTTTCCTTTTTCTACTTCCTTTTTGCTGCTTCTTTACTTCAACAATCAACAATGGCTGCTGAAAATAATACACCTCAAAGCAAATTGCTACCAAATAATGACCCTGCCAGTATTTACTACATTCATCCTTCTGATTACACACCACAAAACCTTGTTTCAATCAAGTTTAATGGCACAGGCTTCACAAATTGGAAGAAGTGCATTCTTATGGCCTTTTCAGCTCGAAACAAACTTTCTTTCATCCATGGAACCCTTGAACAACCTAAAACAGAACTGGAACATTCAGCCTGGAACAGATGCAATGACTTGATAATGTCCTAAATTTTTTTCAATTTAGATCCTAAAATTGCAGAAAGAGTTATGTCCTTTAACACAGCAAGTGATATATGGCAAGATCTTGAGGAGAAATTTGTCTATACTTCTCACACTAAGGTCTATAATTTGGAAAAACAGTTAGCTGAGATTGATCAGGGCATGTTGAGCATTCTTGAGTTTTATACAAGGTTCAAGGTTCTATGGGATGATCTTAATACAGTGGATCCTCTTGCAACATGTGTCTGCAATAAGTGTACTTGTAATGTCAATGGGAGATTGCAGCAACAACTGGATAATAGAAGGTTAATCAGGTTTATGATGAAGCTTAGAGATAACTTTTCAGGCATCAGAAGTAATATCTTAATGATGAAGATTTTGCCACAGATTTCTGAAGCCTACAGGCTTTTTGCTCAAGAAGAAGATCACAAAGAACTCTCACAAACATCAGGTTCCACAGCTTCAGTTCCTTTGGCCCTTGCAGCACCACCTCTAAAGCCTTACAATCCAGGATATAAAGGGACACAGCAGAGATCTCTACCACCACCCATGCCTCTTGGTAATAGAAATTACAATCATGCTGGTGGTTCTAACACAAGGAAGCCTGCATCATCTTATTACTGTACTCACTGCAAAGTCAATGGGCATAGCTATGAGAGGTGTTTTAAAGTGCATGGGTATCCACCGGGGTTTAAAGACAAGAGAGTGGCTGCTTCAGTTCAAAGTTCTTATTCCTCTGATGGTGATACTTCTACCACAGCTCCTAGTATCAGCATTTATCAGTATAATTACTTGATAGATGTGCTCAATAAAAGGCCACCTACTCCTTCTGTTAGCAGTACCAGTTCCACTCATGCTCAAGATCCTGAAATAGCTTATCAGGCAAACCTAGCAGGTACAACATGCTTAATATCTTGTTTTAAAACTCAATGGGTCATAGATAGTGGTGCCAGTGATCATATTTGCAATGATTTAGCCTTATTTAAAGATTTTCAGTCATTTCATGGGACTATAGTCATACCTGATGGGAAGAGGGTCCAGATTACACATATAGGCACAGTCTTATTAAGCCCTAGTAAAACTTTGCATAATGTGCTTCATGCTCCTAATTTTCAGTTTAATTTACTTTCTGTAACTAAACTCTGCTCAAATATGTCCTCTATTATTTACTTTTCTCCTAATACTTGTCACATCCAGGAGCACTCCTTGAAAGGGCCTCCAGTTCTTCTTGGTAACCTTACTGGTGGTTTATATCAGTTCAGAAACAATAATGCTTCTCCAGGCACAGACTCTACTTCAGCCTTTTCTTCTTCTTTTTCTCTTTCAAGTTCTAGTATTACTACAGCCAAATTATGGCATTTAAGGCTAGGGCATCTTCCTTTTTCTCAATTGAAGCATGTGGTTAATGATTGTACTCTAAACAATTGTATGGATGATTGTATTTGTCAAATCTATCCTATAGCCAAGCAAAGTAGACTTCCTTTTCATGATAGTATGATCAAAACTAATGCTCCTTTTCAACTACTTCATTTAGACTTGTGGGGACCCTACAGGGTCAAAACACACAATAACTGTAATCAATTTGTCAACATTGTAGATGATTTTACCAGATATACTTGGACTCATTTGATTAGATATAAATCAGATGTTGTGAATGTCATGAAACAATTTTTGTTATTAATTGAAACTCAGTTCAAAACCAAAGTACAAAAGATAAGATCAGACAATGCCTTAGAATTGTGTGAAGGGCCAATGAAAGAATTACTGTTGTCTAAGGGTATTGTTCATGAGACTTCTTGTATTGACACTCCACATCAAAATGGGGTGGTAGAAAGGAAACATAGGCATCTCCTAGAAACAGCTAGAGCTTTGTTTTATCAAGCTAAGTTACCTATTGCTTATTGGGGTGAATGTCTTCTTTGTGCTACGTATACTATTAATAGGATGCCTTTGAAGCTTATTCTGTTTAAAACCCCTTATGAAAAGCTATACCAAAAGTCTCCTGATTTTTCTTTTTTGAAAGCTTTTGGGTGCTTATGCTACATGACAACTCAGAAACAATCTAGACCTAAATTTGCTCCTAGAAGTATTCCTTGTGTCTTCCTAGGTTATGGGATAGAACAAAAAGGTTACAAAGTTATGGATCTTCTTACTCACAAGATATATGTTTCTAGGGATGTTAAATTTCATGAGTCTTACTTTCCTTATCATGTTAATCAATCTGAATCTTCCGCCTCTCATCTATATTTGCCTGCTGCTACTCCTTTACTTCCCTTCACCCAGCATGATTTCCCTGATGTTTTCCAATTTCCTTCTCCTCCAGCTTCTTCAACACCACCATCAACAACTCCTCTTATTCTTCCCACACCTGCCACTTCTCCAGCTTCAATCATTGATCTCACTGATACTTCTCCTGCTACTAGTTCTTCTACTATCTCCACCCCACCAACTTTAAGACAATCCACCAGGAAAATTAGACAACCATCCTATCTTTCTGATTATGTTTGTAATCTAGGATCTCATCATTATTGTCACTTGGTTTCTACTGGTTCTTCTAATCTGGATTTTTCTGAGCCTAGCACATATGAG
>SNQN01002534.1:26666-40466 GCA_008642245.1 Bassia scoparia | reverse complement strand
AGGGATTATTTATGTGAATTTTTCCTTAGCTTTTTGGAGTAGCTTTTTTCAAACGCTGCAATTTACTCTTTTAATTATCATATTTTTAATAATGCACTATTTCAAACGCTACTTATTTTGCCCTACACTAAAAGATTATAATTAACTTCAATCGTTACTAGTCGACAGCTACAATTATCCCCTACAGCTAACGTCTACCTCTACCGCTAGTTTACCAAACATACCCATTAGAATGTAAAATTCGGAATGAACTTCTAGGTTGATCAAATTATGTTTTCATATTACCAGTTGTGAAGCCTAAGAACCAGAAAGAAAGAGAGTAATTGTGTTTTAGGAAATGTAGGAATGATTCTCATTAACAACCGGTCAAAGTACAGCTTATATACAAAGCTATGTAACTAACTTCCTCCAACTAACAAACTAACCAACTCATGAATAAATATCTAGGTTGTTACAAATACATCTAAGCTATACACAATACCAACAACCCCCCTTCAAGCTAGACTTGGAGGTGTAGAAGCAGGTAAAACAAACCACCCTTGAACTGATGGTTGACCTACAAGGCCAAGCWTGGCACTAAGAAACTTATGTTGATCASCACTAAGTGGTTTAGTCAAAATATYAGCAAGCATYAAAGAAGAACGAACAAGAGAAGTAGACAAGAAACCAGATTGAACATTTTCCCTGACATAATGAACATCCAATTTAGCATTCTTCTTTGTGAAATGCTTAGTCTTTTCATGGTAACAAGGATTTTYTGCTATGTKTTGAGCAGAAACATTATCACAGAACAATGTTATAGGTTTAGGAACATCAAGATGCAGATCAGAAAGAAGGCCTTCATTCCAGGTGAGTTCACTAGTTGTTTGACTCATGCTCCTATATTCTGCCTCAATGGAACTTTTAGAAACCACTTTTTGTTTTTAGTCTTCCATGAAATCAAAGAATCACCAAGAAAAACACAGTATCCACTTAGAGATGTACCAAAAAATTCACAAGAACCCTAGTCAGCATCACTGTAAGCCTTAAGCACAAAAAAGGTATTTACAGGATAGAATAAGCCCAAATTCAAAGTACCCTTATAAGATATTTCAATACATGCACAACAGCAGAAAAATGAGAAGTCCTTGGAGCACTCAAAAATTGACTAAGTTGTTGTGTTACATAAGAATTATCTGGCCTTATAAGATTGAGATATAATAACTTGCCAACAATTTTCCTGAAACATTCAGAATCAGAAAGTAGCTCACCATCTGAATGAGTGAGTTTAAGACCTTTAGAGAAAGGAAAAGGAGCATCATGTAACATGTCAAGAATGTATTTCCTCTTATTTAACATGATGCCAGCAGAACTTCTTGAAACTTCAATCCCAAGAAAATATTTGAGAGAACCCAAGCCCTTAATAGTGAAGACAGTATCAGTTTAGTTTTTAAGGCTGAGATAACAGTGGAATTATTCCCAACCACCAACAAATCATCAACATAAGTGAGCACTGCAGTAAAGGAAGCACCATCACTCTTAATGAAAAGAGAATAATCTTGTGATAATTGTTTAAAACCATCCTTAATAAGAAACTTGCTCAACTCAATGTTCCACTGTCTAGATGCTCGCCTTAACCCATACAGTGACCTCTTAAGCTTACAAACCAAACCCTTTGCCTTATCATATCCAGGAGGAGGCACCATATACACATCTTCATCAACAAAGCCATGAAGAAAGGCATTGTTAATGTCCAATTGCTGAATATCCCAATTCTTAGCAGTAGCCAATGCAATAAGAAGTCTCACAGTGGTAAACTTAGCAACAGGACTAAATGTGTGTTTGAAATCTTTGCCCTCGATTTGCTTATCTCCCCTTGCAACTAACCTTGCTTTGCATCTCTATAGAACCATCAAGCCTAAACTTAGTTTTATAAACCCATTTAGAACCAATGGGAGTAACTCTTGAAGGTAAAGGTACAAGCTCCCAAGTCTGATTGTTTTCCAAAGCCTCAATTTCTTGAGACATAGCTGCTTGCCACTTAGGAAAAACCTTTGCTTGATTGTATGTATAAGGTTCAGGAAAAAGAGAGAACATTTGAGAGACTATGTAAATCAGAAGAATCAAGATAGGAAAGGGTAGGCTCAGTGAGAGCATTAAAGGAAATAGAAGCAGAAGGAGAAGGATCATTCTGCTTATGATAAAGTTTGGGAAGGACAAAGTCACTTTATTTAGAAGGAATAGAAATTTGTCTAGAAGGCTGTCTAATAGATGGTGGAGATGGTGAAGGAGATGATGAATCAGATGGGACAAAAGAAACATTAGGAGAAGGAACAGAAGTAATGGAATCAGAAACATTAGAAGATGGAAAAATAGAAGGAACAGAAGTTTGAGAAAAAGGAGAAGGAGAGATTACATGCGAAAGAAAGTGATCAAAACCATGTGACACTAATTGAGAGGAAGGAGGAACAGACACAGAAGAAGTGGCATCATGAAAAGCAGAGGTTTTAAAAGGAAAAACATGCTCAACAAAATGAACATCCCTGCTTAAAATGACCTTGTGAGTGTGCAAGAATAGAGTTTATAACCCTTCTAACCTGGAGGATAACCAATAAAGACACACCTTTCAGCTTTGGGTAAAAACTTATCCTTTTGAGATATGAGAGGGTAACAAAGACAACCAAGGACCTTCAAGTGCTCATAAGAAGGTTTAAAATGAAATAATCTCTGATAAGGGGTTTCCCAATTGAATTTCTTAACAAGCATGATATTAATCAAGTAAGTGGTTGTTAGGATACATCCCCCCCCCCAAAAAAAATAATTTGGTTGGTAAACCAGCATGAAATTTTAAGGCCTTAGCAATCTCAATCAAGTGTCTATGTTTCCTCTCTACTCTCCCATTCTGTTGAGGATTATCTGAAATACTTCTTTGATGCAGTATGCCCTAGAAGCACAAGCTTCCTGAACTATTTCTGTACCATTATCAGTCCTAATGATTTTAACTTGAGCTTGGAACTGATTTTGAACATATGCCAGGAAATTAGAAATCACATCATGCACTTAGGTTTTATTATGAATAAGATGAGTCCAAGTTAACCTAGTGTAATCATCTAGGATAGTCAAGAAATAGAAAGCACCAGACAATGTAGGGTTCTTATATTTTCCCTACAAATCAATATGAATCAACTCAAAAGGAGAAGAAGCAATAGAATTAGAGATAGAAAAAGGAATTTTATAATGTTTAGCAAAAATACATGCTTCACAATTAGGATCACAATCCTTGTTTACATCAAAAGAAAACTCAATGCGCTGTAATTTGCTATAAGAAGCATATCCTAGCCTAGCATGAACAAGAGAAGAACTAGAGCTAGTTACAGCATTATTTGAACTAGGAACAACAGAAATAGGAGAAGAATCAGCTGAAAATAGGTAGAGATCGGAAACTCTTGAAGTAGTTCCTTTGATTTGTTTAGTGATATGGTCTTGAAATATGCAAGAAAATGCATCAAACATTACAATTAAAGAGGTATTATGAACTAATTTGCTGAATGAAAGCAAATTGTTCTTAAACTCGAGAACATACAACACATGATCCAAAACAATATGTGCATTCAAAGAAATAGAACCAGAATGATTGACAATAGTAGAAGTTCCATCAGGCAAGCTCACACTCTAACAGGAATAGAAAGAGTAGATAAAGAAGAGAAAAGAGAAAGATGAGAAGACATGTGATCAGTGGCCCCTGTATCTACTATACAGCTTGTAACAGGCAAAGGTTTAATATGAGAATAAACATGAGAAAGAATAATAGTACCTACAAACTGAGTAGCAGAAGAAAGAGGATTAGATTGATGAGATTGATGTCCACCGGAATTCATGTACTTAAGAACCTCTTGGCAAACAGCTGAGACAACAGTAGGATCTGCCTTAGAAGTTGAAATATTATTAGATGTACCAGAAGCAGCTCCAAGAATACCAGGTGCATTAGAGGTCTGAGCATTAGCAATTGACTTAGTAGAGACAACAAGAGCTTTGTTTCTTTGGTTCTGGTACCACTTAGACTAACCTACTAGCTTGAAACATGATCAATAGAGTGACCTTTCCTCTTACAATGATCACAAACCATATCAGCCTTAGATTTCTTAAAATCTCTTCGTACAGGTTGAGGAAATTTAGCACCAGACTTAGAAGAAGTATTCAAAGCAACAACAGAAGCATTAAGCGCACTAGACTCATGAACAACAGAAGCATCATTATTTGTGTTTTGTTGTTCAACTTGCGGGAGTGTGATATGCCTTATTAAGAGTAGGTAAACTATCCTGACTAAGAAGGTTAGTTTTCACCTAATCATAAATGCGATTAAGGCAATTGAAGAATTGCATCAACTTGTTACGTTGTTGAATATCAATGAATCTCTTGAGCAAACCACAAGAACACTTCAAAATCATACCACAAGAGCATTCAGGAAATTCGTCGAGCATCTGGAGTTCATGCCAAAGACGCTTAACACGAATGAAGTACTCAGTGATAGAAGCATCTCCTTGCTGAATTGAACTCAATTGCTGATGCAAGGCAAACAATCTGGGAGCATTTGAGCGAGCAGAACGCTCATTGAGCTCAGACCACAAATGTGCAGAAGAATCAACAAACTGGAAAGACACAACAATGTTCTTGTCCATGGAGTTATGAAGCCAAGAAAGCACCATATAATCTTTCCTAAGCCATTTTTGATAATCCGAAGCAAGAACATCAGGAGCAGGCAAAGTAACAGTCACAAAACCAAATTTTTTACGCACAATCAAGGCTACTTTCACAGTGCGACTCCAATTGATGAAGTTAGATCCATTGAACAAATGTTGAGACAATTGCAATCCTGGATGATCACTATGCAAAAGGAAATACGGATCATCATTGGATTGAGGTTGCGAAGTATTTTTTTAGAGGACGAGTATCATCGGTTGAAGGAGTAATAGAAACTAGGATTGAGATAAGATTGAGCTGAATGGAAAAACGAAGAGAATCGAAGAAAATATCGCACGAAAAACACGAAATAGGGTATGAAATTATGGAAAGAAGAAGAAGAATTAGGAAAAACAAAGAGAAGAAATGAAGAAAGAAGATGAGATAGATTCAATTTGCAGAAGAAGAAGAAGAAGAAAAATAAAGATTTGCAGAAGAATGAAGAAGAAAAACAGAGCTTCAAAGCTCCAACAATGGCGGAAAAAGAGCAAAAAAGGCACTAGCTCTAATAGCATGTGAAGCCTTAGAAACAGAGAGAAAGAGAGTAATTGTGTTTTAGGAAATGTAAGAATGATTCTCATTAACAATTTATCAAAGTACAACTTATATACAAAGCTTTGTAACTAACTTCCTCCAACTAACAAACTAACCAACTCATGAATAAATATCTAGGTTATTACAAACACATCTAAGCTATACACAATACCAACACCAGTATTATTGGAGCCCAGCTTTTGTTTTTGGCACTTTTAAATTCTGTTATGTACCACCACTTAGTACTCGTATTCCGTAACAGCGTAACTACTTTCAATGGTCTAAAATATATCAGCTGGATGTACAAGTTGCTTTGTTTAAGACCAAATTATAAAGCTTTAAACAAACAAATGTTGTGCAGGGGAAGATGGAAATTGTTTTTGTCTTTTCTCTGAAAATTCACGAGAATTTGTATAATACAATTGGGTTGTACCTTGATGAACAATTAAAATGAATAAATTTTAAAGATGTTTGTTTCATTTATTACTAATAATACCAACAAGTAGGTAAAAAGTTATCAATTATTTTGTGTTCGATATCAAATTGAAGCTTGAGGTCAAGGCAATAATATAAATGTGTAGGTCAATTATTGTAACATTGGTAATTTGGTATGAAGAGCAAGGCAATTATTCTCACTAGTGCAAAGGGCAAACACAGTTTTCGGTACCAATATCAGAAGCTACACATATCGGTTGGTTGTCTTGGACATTGCACCAAATTGAACGCTTCTCAACTAGCTCATTAACGAAACCATCCAACTTCTCTATTGTAACGTTAGGCATCACGATCACATGAGCTATCTTCCCTTGGCACGATAGTTGCCAGTGTCTTATAAAATCGTCGTCTTGGGGCCGCTCAAACACAACAGTGTTGCTTAGTTCATTGAGCATGACACTAATTCCGGCCTTCCTAAGGCGGTCTTTAAGGTACCGAGCATTTCTCATGCATTGTTGGACCTCTTTTCGGAACCCAAGGTATCCCTTACGATTCAAGGCGTACCAAAGAAAGACCGGGGCTTGGCCGTTCCTGCTCCCTAGTATAGTAGCATCCCTTGTGTTGATGTACTCGACATTCCTAGAAGATAGAACGTTAATGTGGTCTTTCCTTATTATTTGTACACCACATGGCATCGGACATCCCACGAATTTGTGGCCGGAAATACTAACGCTGTCTATTTGCTTCTTGAATGTCACTTGAGGTGCCTGTTTTGCAATAAAACACGACATCACGAAAATCGAATCACAATTTGCAATCACCTAATTAAGAGATTATAATACAAGCATTGAGTTACTCCATTACTCGTTTTGTAACTTCCATTATACTTCCTCTATTTTTTAAGTTCTGACACTTTTTTTTTAAAAAAAAAATAAATTACGAAGTACTTGTGATATTATTTTTTTTAAATCAATATAAAGTTCTTTCTATTTCTTTCCGATCACAAGGACCCATTTATTTATTTTTTCTTTCTAACTCTTCCTTGCTCATAAATTACATTGGAGTCTATATGGAAAAAAAAAAAAAGTGGTCTCACATCTAATAATAAATGGATTGGAGCGAGTATGTACTAGAGCAAAACAAAAATGCTCGAGTTACTGATCAAGTTTAGTGTGTGTTTATTCAAATCATGGATGAATGATTTTACTATGGTCCATTGAAAATGGACTACCACAACTAATAATAGGATATCAATCATGTTTTTAGTCAATTTTTGAGGAGTTTCCTCTTCTCTTATTTTAATTACGGAGTACTTAATTTATTTTATTAATTTTAGAAAATAATTTTATAAATTAACAAAATATATTTCGAAAATTCCTAATTTCTGAAATTATAAAAAAAATTAGATAATTGAAATGTCAAAGATATTAGAAAACAATAAAAATAAAACATTTCTTTAATTTATAGGTTGCTTGTCAAAACGGCAAAGTCATCCTGATTATTATACTTATAATTCTTCTTTAAATACAATTATTAGTTGTGATAGTTCATCCTCAATGGACCATATTAAAATTTTCAATCATGGATACATATAATTAAGGCCCTGTTCTCGTCAACTTATTTAGATAAGTTTCAGTAAAATAAGTTAAGTTCAATCCTTAAGAAAATTTGTTAAGGTTTCAATAAAAATAAGTTCAGGTCAGTACTAATAAGTTTAGCTCAATAAAAATAAGTTCAGTTTAATAGAAATAAGTTCAGTTAAGCAAAATTCAATTGACGAGAACAGGGCCTAAGTGAAATGGACAAAATTCAAAATAGTAATAAGTTTGAAAAATGGTAGAAACAAAGAAATTGTATGACCCGATCAAGAAATGGCAACATTAGACCAAACAAGGCTCCATCACAGTGAATGTAGAAACGATTGCGTGGGAATCCGCATTCTTTGAAGATCTGTATCACAAGATCCAGATCATCAACACCTCCTTTTACCGTGGTCCCTGCAACAATAACAACAACAAAAATGACAACAATGAATCATTGATCTCAACTGAAAAGATCATACCATTTCAACAAATTTAATTTGATCTCTTTGTCTAAATGAGGACGTTTATTGCGGAGTATATACTCCGTAATACACGATAGGTGGGCTCTCATATTATGCACAGTTTTACCTAAATATTACTCGTATTACAATGGAAATGAACACTAACAGAAAGATGAATGGATCGAAATCTTTGCATTTGAAATTGAACTTTTTAGAGAAATTAAAAACAAGAGATTTTCTTTTTTTTAATTAAAAAAATGGATTACGTACTATTTATCATATGGCCAAAAGCACTGAAAAATATACTCCCTGCGTAATAAAATGAACGCAACAATTGTACTTTTGACACTATTCACATTTTTAGCTTTGACCATGATTTGTTATTTATATATATGAAAAATATAGTCAATTGAGATCTCGTTGTATTCGTTTCAATTTGTAGTTTATTATAATTTAGTATTTATTATTTTTACAAATACATAATTAGAGATATTAATCTTCAAAGTTTTATCTCGTCATAATTGTTGCAATAATTTTGTTACGGAGGGCCTAGTAGGCTGAAAGCATCATTAAAATTTTAAAATTATGTGTTTTCCACGATATACCCCTCTAAAACACATTTTCCACGGTATACCCMTGTTTAAAAAAGTGTCCATAATAAATCCCTCAAGTTTG
Organism: Bassia scoparia; assembly: GCA_008642245.1. NCBI lineage: Eukaryota > Viridiplantae > Streptophyta > Magnoliopsida > Caryophyllales > Amaranthaceae > Bassia > Bassia scoparia. The sequence goes on along the minus strand of SNQN01002534.1, from coordinate 32,059 downwards.
ATTTTGTTCCAAGAAGTAACCTCCATGGTTAACTTTAAACAAAACACATAGTTAAATTAATAATTAAAAAAAACAAAAACAAAAAATTTAAANTTCTTTTGGAGATACGTACTACTTGCGGAATCCTTGTTTTATGTGTATGCTCGAGGATGCTTGGAAACCTAGTGTCATGAGCAGGGAACTCCCATGGAATTGCTTGGTAGACACGAATAAATTATGTATGTGCGTCTTGGTTAAATATTTTGAAGGGTTTTTCTATAAAATACACTCGTACTTTCRCGTTTTYTACAAAATAAACCTACTAATTTTTTTGTCTACAATATAAACCCTAGGTTCGATATGCTTCCACAAGGTAACCTAAATACCTAATTTTGCTTAACCATGGTTAGTTTTGTTTAAAAATAAAAATTAAAAAACAGAAAAAAATCTAAAAACACCACAACCCCCTCCTCCCACTTCCGACCACCCCCCCCCCCCCCCCCCCCCCCCCCCCCCCCCAAACCACCACCCCCACCACTATTTGTGACTAAAAACCCACCACTAACACCCAAAAAACCATCCGCGACTTGACCCCACTTGAGCCGCGAACCACTCGACCCCACCTGAGCCGCGAACCACCCTTCGAACCACCCCCCGTCATGCCCTTCGTCCTCCCACTTCGAACCCAGCCACCAGACCACCGCGAACCAACTTTAACCCACCCCAACCATGTTGCATGAATGCGAAACCCCCCAGACCCACCATGAATTCGAACCGCCGCCCACAATGGCCTACCACGAATTCGACCCACCCCCGCACTTATCACCAAATTTTCAAAACCCTAGGCGCCACGATCGACATAATCAATTCCCAATTCGATTTACAAGATTGGCCTGGGTTTTTAATCGTGGGATTGGGTTTGATTTGCGCGTGGTGTTGGGTTCGATTTGCAAGTGGGTTTGATTTGGGCACAATGGTAGATGGTGGTGAGATGGGGCAGCGATTTCAATTCGAGGGGGTGGGCATGGTGGTACAATCTGGGGTCGCGAATTGATTGGGGTGGTAGTGGTTCGCGAGGCTGTGGGTTAGGGATTGTTGTTGGGCGGCAGTGGTGAGGGGTTGTTGTTGGGCGGCAATGGTGACTAGTGAGGGGTTGTTGCTGGGCGGCAATGGTGACTGTTGAGGGGTGGTTGTTGGGCGTTGGTGATGATGGGTGGTGGTGGTTAGTGGTGGTTGTAGTTTGTTTTTTTTTTTAAATAATTAAATTAATCATGCATGGTTACCTTATATTTAAGCATTAAGGTTATTTGTGTAACAAAACATAATGTTGGGGGTATATTATGTACAATTTTTTAAACTGAGATATATTGTGAAAAATGCATTTTTAGAAGGGTATATCGTAGAATTTTCCCTTTTTATGCAATAAGATTATGAGTTTATGGCATGTATGATGCTCAAATGTTGTATATATGAAAGGTCATCCAAGGTATTTTTATATCCATTATCTCACAAAGCATCATGTATTGTATTGAAACATGAAGTGAAAGAATTACCTATGGTGATAATCATGATGGCTGGTTTTTCTTTGTTTTGAAGAAGATTGGCCTTCAAATTTTCACAGTCAATCTCACCTGAGATTAGAGTCTCAATCTTAATGCAATCCATTCTGTACATACGAGCAGCTTTGAAAACTGAGTAATGTGATTCTTTTGACGCATACAGAATGCCATCGGGATACAATTCTCTCCTGAAAAAATCAATCATCATCAACAATTATCTCATGATTCATGGATGAAACTATGTCAAACAAGCCCATTTGTACGTGGATTTCAGATCAATTAGGCCTTTTTTGGAAAAGAGAGGTTAACTGATTAAATTAGCTGTTTTGCTTTTATTATTTGTATAAATTGTTTGGTAAATATCCTTAGCATTTCAACCCTAAGAAGTAAGAATGGGGAATTTTTTTTTAATTTCATATACAAGTATGAAATTTGAAGGACATATATAATTAAGCAGTTCTTTCTCTTAGGCCTTGTTTTCGCCAACTTATTTAGATAAGTTTCAATAAAAATAAGTTCAGTTCGGAAAAAATAACTTCAGTTCAATAGTAATAAGCTCAGTTCAGTAAAAATAAGTTCAATCCTTAAGAAATTTGTTAAGGTTTCAGTAAAAATAAGTTCAATTCAATACTAATAAGTTCAGTTCAGTAAAAATAAGTTCAGTTCAATACCAATAAATTTGGTTTAATAAATATAAGTTCAGTTCAGTCAAATTCAATTGACGGGAACATAACGTTATTATAAAAACTGTATGCACCCACCCTACAAGTATGCCATGAAGGTTTGCTTCAGTGCCACCACTTGTGACATATCCCCAATATTCATCCTTTCTAATCTCCCAAAGGCGTGCAAACCAATCCAACACACTCACTTCGAAGTCCCTCGATTGCACACCATAGTTGCCCTTAATGAATGGATCACCACAATTGTTAAGTGTAAATTGTTGTAATTGACCGAGAGCCTTGTAATTATAATCCAAGTTTGCTGGATATCCTGCATAAATTAAGATGGTGCCCTATTATATATAGATCAGACACACTCCTTAATTAACTAATTTGTTTTGAACTTAGCGTCATAACACTCAATAGGTAAAATATAACAAGCTCTCGCATGTTGTTAGATCAGTTAGCTAAAATAGAAATATAAATTTGAAATAAACATTAATTATTACACCAATTAACGTCTGATTTCAACATTCATTCAAATTTTATTAACCATTTTGAGAAATATATGTAATGCATAATTAAAACCCAAAAGAGCTTGTTAGCAAGATCAATTTCTGTTTATCCACAATTAAGTCAAGTAGGGTTGTGACTTGTGAGTCACCTAATTACTTTCACATAATTAACTTAATTTGCGCACATAATGCAAAATTTATCAGAAAAGTATATGAAAGGATAATACAGTATGAAATAATCGCGAGTAAATGACATGAAAACACATAGAATAACACATGATTCAACTAACTCACCTAGATGATGTTTGGTCCTCTCAAGCCATTTGTGCGTGTACCTCGCCACAACAGCCTCCACATACGCCTCCATCGCTCCGGTCATCTTGTCAGTGGCGTCGGGCTCCTTTATGTCGAGGCAGCTAATTGAGGGGTGCATAATCTTATTTTTTTCGTTTTCACTTTCAGTTCTGTTCTTCAACTTTGCCTTGCCATTCAGCAATGCTTGGGATTTAGCATATTCTGCCATGCTCTCTTTCGCAGTATCAGAACGTACAACCTGTGCAATCATCTCAAGGATTAAAAATGTCCGTATTTCTACTCACGATTCCACAAAAAAAAAAAATTGAAAAAAAAAATAGGACCTAAAATAAAGGTGGTCTGTTAAGATTAATGATTAATAACAATAAATAAGAATTGTCAGCTAATGACTTTATATGTACTACTACTTGTGTAGTTATGTATACTATAGCATGGCTTTTATAGCATTGTATATAGTCTACGAAGCATTACTAAGCGCCTTATCACTTCATCTTATTTTCAGCTCAATTCAGCTTAATTTTTAATTTAATTTTCTTCTCTCATAAATGATTCATTTAGATTCATCAATTACAGAGATATAATGTGACAATAGGAGAAAAAGGAGAGGGGAGATTTGGGGTGCCTTATTAGTTTATACATAATGGGTACATCGCTCTAAAGTAATTAAAACAAATAGTACAATGTAAAATTACACATGCGTTCCAAATAAACCTATTTTTGCCATCGTTTTGAAAGTTATCAAACTTACACATTGACAAATTAGCAATATTAAAGATAAGATATCTTAATTACTCCGTATAACAAAAAAGGGTAAGTTATCATTTAAGTTGAGTGAACCGTGAACGTGTATATTGAGATATTAAATTATAGTGTGCAATATAGGTCTTGCTAACGAATACTACAAGCTTGAGTTTAGAATAGAATTTGAACCAAATTTAAATTGTCTATAAATACGATTTTTGAATTTGACAAATGCATGCAACTATGCTTCTAAGTTACTAATATATATATAAGCTCAAATTTCTATTGTAAATGACAAGTGTTTGTGGTTTTTCTTTTGGCGAAGCCCCTTATCGTCTGTGTTGTTAAATTTCTACTTAAGTATTTTTTTGGTTCAGAAGGTATTGTATGCATCAGATACACAATAAATTTATTGTGCATCAAGCATATAGTGACTTTTTATATCAATATAGTGACTCATTTCACTTTACATCAATATAGTGATAAAAAATAAGGGTCACTATATTGATAAAAAAAAGGTTACTATATTAAACAAAAAGGTCACTATAATCTGATGCACGGTAAATTTATTGTGTATCCGATGTATCTAATACTTTGTCTTCTTCGTTTTAATTTTTTTTCATCTTTATTGTAATAGAACATTCCCCTAATTTCCGTTCAAAAAAAAAAAGATTCCTCTAATTCATAAACTTATCCGTCATATTCATGTACATTTGTGGTTGGCAAGATTTCATGTCTTCCTGGCTCTTTTCCTCTTTACAAGAGACAAGAGTTAACGGTTTCAAAATTGTATTTATTTTGCACCAATTAGAACTTGCAAAGTTGCAAGTGAGTTAGGTCTATACAATTGCTTTCGTTATCTTTTTAATCAAAATAAAAATAATAAAGAAGAACAAAAGTAGTGCACTTTTCGATAACGTAGTGTTTTTTTTACACGATAAAGTATACAGGTGGATCTTTGCACAGATCCTATCTTAGGAACTGTGCAATGGAGCGGGAATATTATCCCAATATAATTCTAGGGGTGAGACTAGATTCCGGGTCATGCTCATAAAAAATGGAAAGCATTACCAGCATGCTTCACCCACTTCCTCTTCAATAACGTAGTGTTGTTATTGAACTACTTGCTACATAAGTTGTGAGTTTGATGAAACTTCCTTTTCTATTTGAAATAGCCGTTTTTTTTAATGCAAAGCTTGAACAACAATTAATTAACCTTATATAGACGAAGTCGTTGTCATCACCATCATTAATAACTGTGTAATTTGACTGCCATCCCCAAATGGATATATAATGCCTTACATATTACCATTAGGGCTGTAAATTTGGTTATCAAGCTGATTATTGAACTGAAGTAATTGAATATTTAACTTAATTAACTGAACTGAAATGAACTGTAACTGAATTTAACTGAACTGTATCAAACTGAAACTGAATTGAACTGATAATATAAAACTGAAACTGAACGGTAACTGAACTGAACAAACTGAAACTGAAATTAAGAGTTTGAAAACTAAAATTAACTGTTAACATAAAACTGAAACTGAAATTAACTGAACTGAGATTAACTGAAATTGAGACTAACTGAACTGAGATTAACTGAAACTGAACGTAACTGAACT
>SNQN01002534.1:0-25909 GCA_008642245.1 Bassia scoparia | reverse complement strand
CCGAACTAACCGAAATGCAATCAATTGAACTGAATAAACTAACCAAAATAAACTGAAACTAAATTAATTAGAAACGAAACTGAAATTCACTGAAATTGAAATTAAACTAAAATAAACTAGATAATTAAATCAAACAAACTATTTGAATCTTAATAAAATTAATTTCAACGAATAATTATCTTCTATGTACTGTACAAATTAATTTGTAAAAGTTATGGTCAATGACATACTTTGATACATGACATTAGCTTTCCCTTCAATGTAAAAGTATTTTCCTCCAACTTTTCTATAAGGCATTGCATAAGTTAGCCATATTGATGATTATTATCTATGATAAAAATGAAAATCAGACAGGGTTTTAGGCACAAACTGGCAATGTAATCTACACCTTGAGACATGGTTTATATGGTCTTAAGACAAGGTTACGAAAACAATATGCACTAATTATAATTGTACAATGATTGAGAATTCTTAATCACTTTTCAACTCTAATCCTTACTTACAGGAAAGTCCCTCATATCGGGAACTCCGTCATAATATCATAAAGGGAACCGTTACAAGTGGTATTAAACATCTTTTATTTAGCGAAACAATGTAATTAAGTTAATGATTTCTATTAGAAACTTCATTCTAAGACTAATCGAATTAGATACTCTTGCTTTTTCAATCATCATATAAAAGTAGACATTAAGATATCAACCCATAAATCAACTATAACCTACCACATCAAACATCTAATATGCTCTTTCTTACTAAATGCATGAAACTCTATCATTATTAGACTGTTGATACAATCATTTATCTCCTTAAAAGATGCATTGTCGTAAAACATCATAATAATTAACTTCGATATCATATGGAGTTTACTTTGATCTTATACGGAGTTGATTAGTTGACTTTGATATCTTATACTCATAACTCAATGACATTTATCTTGTTCTCATAGCCGRACTCACTTTCAACCGATCAGAACTGGATAGGATCCCAATTCAATTGAATGRAATTCATCCGTTATCAACCGAAATCGAACTGAAATGAATCACGTTTCAACTAAATTATTGATCTAAACCGACACCAAGTTACCAACCAAAACCGAACCAAACTGAATCACGGCTCAACCGAATTGAGTTGAACCGATACCAACCAAAACTAAACTGAACTGAATTGGATTTTACTTCAACGAATTGAACTGAATTGTTATCAACCAAAACTGAACTGAACTGAATTCAACTTTTATTTTAACTGCATTGAACTGAATTGTACTCAACTGAACTGTTTCAATCCGCCCAAAATTGAACCGAACTTGGTCAAACTGAATTGAACTGAATTGCTACCAACCGAAATTGAACTGAACTGAACTACTACCAACCGAAACTGAATTGAACTGAACTGAATTGAACTGAACTGAACTGTTTGGTTTCAACCATAACTGAACTGTTGAACCGAATTGACAGGCCTAATTACCATCATGCAGGTAGAAAGTTGCCAATCATATTTTGTGTCCAATATACCAATTGATTGTTGATGTAGTGGCGATATGGACTACACTTGATAGGGAGAATTCGGGTTCGATCCCCCATAACAATTAGGAGGTGACTGAAATCTAATCACCCAGAACTGATCCTCAAATTCGGAGTAGCTCAAAAGGGTGAACCGAGTGATACACCCAAAAATATATTTTGTCCAATATATTTTAAATGTGCATAATATCAATCTCACATGTGTTCAATACATTTAAAATGTGCATAGTATTCATTTTGTATGCCTGTAATCATTAACTAACAGACTTTTACAAAATTAATAATAACTATACGAGTAGAAAAGAATTAGAATTTTACAGATATGTTGATACAAAAAAAAATTGCATAAATCAAACTAAAAAATTGAACTTGCACCTTTAGAAAAATTTAAAATAGCATAATTCAGACTTCGACATTAATTTTTGACTTATAAATAAGAAAAAATATAATCATTTGAGGTCTCATTGAATTCGACTCAACTTGTAACTTTTTATGATCTAGTATTTATAATCTTTTCAAATAAATATAATTAGAGATTAATATTAAAAGTTTTGTCTCGACATACGTGAAAATTCCAATTATTACATAATTTTGTTAGGGGAGTAAAATATAATACTCTGCCTAAGGTATTTGATGGTGCCATCCACAAATTGGTATCCAATAATGTATGATTGGTTGAAATTTGTTGCAAGGGTTTTGATGCGTCACATAGTGTATGAGCTACGTTAAAGTGATGTCCTTTTAAAACAATATATACGACAGTGATATAACGTGAATTGTAAAACAAAATCCGATCTTCATTCGTATGAGTCGTGGAGGGTGTTGGGGTTCCACTTCGACGTCGGTATGTAATTGGGGTGGCTGGGGTTGGTTTTTGAATTTTCACCCCCTTTCTCACTTGATAATATATTCGACATTTTCATTCGCTTTTTCATTTTTATGATGGGTACAAATTTTATCTTTATTCACGACCGAATGATTATATATGTAGTTTAAAAAATCCCCGGTCCAATGGATATATACTTAACACTATCCCTATCTATCCCCTAGGTGGGTATTCGTAGCCGTCTAATTCCTATTTTTTCCTGTCCGATCATCCATTGAATTCCCATCAAATACCTATACAATTTTTATATGCTTAGGAAAAAATCTCAGCCAAGCCAACTACAGTACTGTATATATGTTCTCTATTTTTATATGCTTATGTGCAGACAATTTTTATATTCCTATTTTGGCCTAGCTTCGTTTTGATCTCATAGTTATTATATTCGGTCCAATGGTTGTTAAAATCGAGATTCTAACTTAAGTCAAAAAAACACGTTAGAATCGATCGAATCGTAGAATCGAATCGTGATATCTTAAGATTCTATAAATTTTGCGAAAATAATGTTGTGTGATGCATCTTATAGATTATTTAAATATTTTTCCCATTAAAAAACTTTTCAGTTATTCGGTCATTTTATTATACGATAAATCATTTAATACTCTTTAGATTAGAAGTGCAAGGCCACTAATCATGTATTAAAGTATTAAAAAACTGCTACTAATTTCATTGTAGATGTAAAACGATGAGTTTTAGCGCACTATGAAAGCAAATTAGATAAGTTTGATAAAAGTTATGCACAGTATTGACTATGTGAGAGAAGAAACAATACAAGAAAATGCATGACCCATTATTTTAATAGAATTTTAAAGTTTTGTTAGAGTCGTTTAGAATTGTAAAAATAGTGAGATTTTAATGAAGATTTTAAGATTCTATATATATATATATATATATATATAGGAATAGTATCAGTGAAAAACACCAAACCTTTAGGTTAAAACTTAAAAACTTTGTGAATCTTGACCGTGCTAGGATTTGGAGTATGACGATCACATAATCTAGTATTAACTTGTATTTCAATCCTGGGGTTTACATTGAAGGTTTAAAGAGGTACACGTGTACTGTTCATTTAATAGTACTGAATGTCTTGTGTTAACCCCTTTACTGCTTGGTATGGCACCCCTTAAAAATGTAAAATACCCACTTATTTTTAGTTTTTCAGATTCATATAACATGTGGTTTTCACTGGAGTCCTGACTCTATATATAATATATATATATAGAGTCAGGACTCAGGTGTGAAAACCACATTATATGAAAACGTGAAAACTAAAATAATGGTACATTTACATTTTTAAGGTACATACAAGCATAAAGGGTTACACAAGACTTCATACTATTGTTTAATATGAACAGACACGGTACTCCTGTAAATAATACTCTTCAATGTACCTCCAGATTGAAATTACAAGTATTTATATACATAGATTAAATCTGTGACTCGCATTCCCATCCAATTTCCTACGGTCAAGATTAAAATTTGTTAGCTTTCAACCTAGGGATTAATTGTTTTTTACATGTCCTTTATTCCTTATATATATATTATATATATATATATTATATATATATATATATATATATATATATATATAATAACTATATATTATAATATATATATATTTTATATATAGGTATATATATAGTAATATATACATAATTATATTTGTAATAATATAGTATATATATAAATATATAAATATATAATATTATTAATTAATCATATATATATAAAACATTAAAATTTAAATCTTTTTATTTATGTCAGTCATCATTGCTCTTGTGCTAGCTTTTTCGCCAAAAGTTGCATAATAACCATCAAACTGTTTTGCTTTATTACTATTTAGACTTAAAATTAATTTGAATCCTTATTGTTTAGTTGAATTTAATTAATGACAATTGTTGTTGTTGTAGAATCTTGTTTTGTTTAGTGCTTATTCAATTTTGTGCGATTATGTTAAGTGATTTCACCTGTTCAATTTTGTACGATTATTTTGAGTGATTTCGCCTGTTCAATTTTTTTTTCTAACGAGAAAACGAGATTAATTATTAATAGCCAAAACGTCCGAGTGTACAAAGCTTTAGATTTGGGGAGGACATTCCTCAATCCAAACTCGTAAATCATTGAAATTAAAGGAGAATCTCGCTAACTCATGAGCTACCCTATTACCACTACGTTTAACATGAGAAAAAAAACAAATTCTACAAAGTTTAGCAAAAACTAAAATATCATGAATAATAGAACCAAAGTACGTGCTATCCTCCTGCTGCCTCTTTAGATATGAGTACACCTTCATGGAATCGGTTTCAATGGTTAACGTTCGCAAACCAGCTTCCCAAGCAATCTAAATGGCTTCCCTCACTGCAATGGCTTCACCAACATCCACCCCACAAGGCATCTGTCTTCTACAGCACATAGACAATAAGACATCCCCATCTTAGTCCCTAACCACCGCACCCAAACCCACCAATATGCCTCCAATGAAGGTTGCATCAGTGTTAAGTTTATATTCACCTGCAGTTGGAGGCAACCACGTTGTAGGTGATACCTTCTTGATGCTACATTTGCAAACCTCACAGCTACCTTTCTCGTACTCCCCAACCAAACCCACAGCCTTATCCACCACCACTTTCACTGGAATCTTTCTACCTTCAAAGAGCCAAGCATTTCTTTTTAACCATATTCTCCAAGCCAAAGACCAGAAAAGACTCCACCAGGTCCCATCCAACTCTTAAGCTTCCAACTTGCCCAGCATCTCCTCAAAGCTAGTTGCACTACGGTCCTCCACAACCAAACGCAAAGGAGGTACTTTCCAAATGAGACTGGCCTCTAAACACATAAAAAGCATATGCAGCATACTCTCACCTTGGTCACCACAAATTGGGCACACATCATCCTCACACATCCCTCGTCGAGTCAAGTTTGCCCTCACTAGGAGTGCTTGGTGTATCACCCTCCAACCACAGTTTTTCACTTTTGGGTGAATCCTCGCAGCCCATAGCTTCTTCCATCTTCCCTGGTTCGATTCCACAGTAGAAGAAGATGGTCTTTGGAAACCTTCAAGCTCAAGAAAATATGCACTTCGAACACTGAAATTTCCATCCTTGGTGTAGTTCCAGCACCACTTTTCTTCTTTCAATTCGCATTCCAACTAATGGGGATGCAAGTAATGGCTTCTGGACATCCCAACTATGGTCACGTATGAACTCATTGACCCAAACATACTTCCTCTCCTCTATCCTTCGAATCCCACGTGCACGAAATCCTGGAAGGTTTGGTACCCAAGGGTAAGTCCAAACATTAATTGTGGTGCCATCCCCAACCAGTTTGCGAACACCCTTTTAAAGTAGGTCCTTGGCTGAGACAATAGATCTTCATGTATAACTTGAATTTCCTTTCGAATTAGCTTCCAAAAAAGAGGAATTATGGAAGTATTTTCCTTTTAACACCCTGGACATCAAAGAATTCATATGTATGAGAACTCTCCAAGCTTGTTTTGCCAACAAAGCTGTATTAAAACACGCCATGTGTCGCACGCCTAAGCCTCCTTGCCTCTTTGATTTAAATAATTTCTCCCATGCAACCAATGCACATTTTCTTTCTTCCCGCTGCTGTCCCCAAAAGAATTGTCTACACATCTTCTCAATCTCATCCAATATGCCTTGTGGAATCTTGAAACATTGCATGGCATATGTGGGGATTGCTTGGGCAACTACTTTGATCAAAATTTCATGTCCTACTTGCGATAGGAATTTTTCTTTCCACCCTTTCAATTTCTTCCACACTCTATCCTGAATTGTTTGGAAAATTTGTTTTTTTGACGCACCAATATAAGTTGGAAGGCCCAAAATAATTATGATGTTCCTCAACACCCTTAAAGGACAACTTCGCTTGAAGCAAATTTTTCTTTTATGTGTTCATATTTCAGCTAAAAGAAACCTTCGACTTCTTCGAATTCAGTTTTTGACTAGAAGCAATCTCATAGGTTGAAAGAATATCCATCACCGTCTGCACTTCCTCCTCCGTAGCTCTCACAAAAAGTAAACTATCGTCTGCAAAAAATAGGTGAGATATGGGCTCCACTTGCCTTCCAATTTTAATACCATGAAGCTCATTATGTTGTTCTGCATCCCTCAATAAAGAGGACAAATCCTCGACACATAGAACAAAGAGAAAAGGGGAAAGCATATCTCCTTGTCGTAAACCCCTACTAGACTAAAATCGACGAGAGGGTTGACCATTCACAAGCACAGAAAAGGAGGCTGTGGAGACACATCGCATAACATTGCACACAAAATCATCAGGGAAACCCATCTTCCTCATAACTTGCTCCAAAAAACATCACTCCACACGATCATAGGCTTTACTCATGTCCAATTTTAAACCTAAGAAACCTATTTTGCTTGTCTTCTTCTTTCGCAAAAAGTGAAAACTATCATACGCAACCAACACATTATCAGTAATTAGTCTTCCCGACACAAAACCACTTTGCGGCTCATGAATAACAAAAGGAAGCACCTTTTTCAGACAATTTGCTAGAACTTTAGTCACCAGTTTATACAAGACATTACATAAACTTATAGGTCGGAAATCTTCAGGTCCATCACAAATCTTCTTTTTAGGAAATAAAGGCCAAAAAAGTGTGATTAATACTACTAATATCAACATTTTCATTCAAAATTTGTAATACGTAATTAATCACATCAGAACCAATAATGGACCAAAATTCCTAATAAAAAAGGGCACACATACCATCGGGACCCGGAGCTTTTGTCGGATGCATTTGATTAAAGGCAAACCACACCTCTTCACCAGCATATTTAGCACTCAGGCTCCTCATCATCTCTGGTGTTATGACATGTTGTATTTTGGCTACAACCTGCGTGGGGTCCGCAGCATCACCCTTGGAAAATAAATCCTCATTATAAAAGGAAGTCAGTACCTCAGAGATTTGTTGTTCGTCTTCATATAAAAACCTAGCAGCATCAAGAATGTGTACAATTGAGTTCCTCTCCCTCCGCTGTCTAGCTTTCGCGTGAAAAAACTTGAGTTTTTATCCCCTTGTTTTATCCATGATTGTCTACTCCGTTGGTGCCAATACTCCTCCTCCCTCGCCTCTAGTTCACTCATCCGAGCATCCACCGCTTTCATTTGGCTAAGAATGTTCTCCGTTTGTTCTTCCTTAATCAGCCTTTCCATATGAGCACGACATGCTTTCATTTCCTTAGAAAAATTTCCAAAGATCTGATGGCTCCATGATCTCAGTTTTGCGGTACACACAAGACAATTTGGTCTCGCAAGTTGCATTACCACTCCAAGAATTCTCCACCACCTCTCTACTCGAATCCTCCCTAAGCCACATCTCTTCAAAATGAAAGAGACGTTTCCTCCTCTTCTCCCTAATGTCCCCAACGCTTTCTTTAATAGACAACAATAATGGCAAGTGATCCGAAATGCGTTTTGGTAAATGGGTGACATAAGAGCTCAAAAACCATTCCTTCCATAGTCCATTTGCGAGGAATCTATCCAATCTTTCTTGAAGGTTCTGATCCCCTCCTCTTCCATTCGACCACGTGAACTCATGACCATTAAAAGGCAAATCCTCCAAACCACAAAATCCACAACTGCACGCAGTATGTCAGCTTCAGAAAATTTAAATCTATCGAGTATAGCATTAGATTTAAATCTCCTCCGCAAACCCATGGCATGTTACAGTCCTTCCCTAGACTCCGAAATAATTCCCCAGTTTTATGTTTGTCTTCGTCATTAGGGAAACCATATAATCCAGTAAATCGCCACACGCCATGCTTCTAAGATTTCACCCATGCATCAATATAATTATACGAATAAGATTGAATTTCAGTCTCCTTCGTACTAGCCCATAATAGAGCAAGACCCCCAATCCTAGGCCTCCCATCTCCACTACAATCCACAGCCACTCCACAATTAAACTAAATTTTCTTCTTTATAGACTCAAATTCCCAACTTTTCAACTTTATCTCGCACAAAAAAATAATGTGAGGATTTTCAACAGCTATAACCGCTCGAAGGGCATTAACTGCAGAGGGGTTCCCCAACCCTCTACAATTCCTTGACAAAATTGACTTCATTAGCCTTGGAGGGCATCAAGGCTGCCCGCGCCATCAATGTTCATTGCATGTGAGTTGTTGCCATCACCCATATTTCCCAAAATTGAGCCATCACATCTTTTTGAGAAACGTCCTTTGATCTCCTCCATGAATTCTCCTTGATCTCCAGTGCCCTCCTTCAATTTTCCTCCCTTACTTAGACTTGCAGGCATCTTAGTAGGTAGGGGTAGGGTATATCTCCAGATTCAAGTCCTCGTTAACTCGTGGACCATTAAAGTCCAACCTGAGTCGTGTTTTACTGGCTTTAATATCATCCTTCAATGCTTGACACTGCTTCACCTCCTCTATAATTTTTGGTTCATTAAACCTACCTCGGATTGGTGAAGCCTTCAACCAATTCCCATAAAGAAGATTGGATACCTCCATACCTTCCACATATTGCGTGCACTGTTGACATGTGTGTCCATCAAACGCTCATAAGTGAATTTAATTATTTTAGGTCGTCCATCAGGCATTGCAACCTTTGTCCATCGTTTAAGGGGTTTCGATATATCTAGGTCAACTCAAAACCTCACATATTTTCCCCATCCAACCAAATCAGAAGCGTCATATTCCACAAAATCCCCCATACTCGCAGCCAGTGCCTTTGCCATTAACAAGGTTCTTTTATTCAAAGGGACATCCCGTGCACGAACCCAAAAATGTATCTTCGTGAAGGTAATCTCTGAGGGCTGTATTCCCCTTTCAATATCCTGCATAACAATTGGCTGACCCCTAAAAGACTAAGGGCCACCCTCATATACTTTCGATTTATCAGAAGATGAAAAAAATTCGAAGATGAAGGTATGATTATTACCAATTTCTTTGACTACAAGGCCCTTAGCAAGTCTCCAAGCAATCTTTAGATTGTTTTGCAAAGATTCTACACTGAAAGGATTTTTGGTGAGAATTTTACCAACCAGACAAAGCTGCAATTGCTCTTTGACAATATCCTCCTCATCCTAATCAATACAATCGATAATTTCCTCCTCTTCTTTAGTCATCATTAGATTTAGTAGCTTTTCTTATAGTCGATCCATAGCACCAAACACAAAGCAAGAATTCCAAAAAAAAACACCAACTAGGGAAAACCACACGTCCAAGACAGTGGTAAAATTATCAAGAAAATTTGTAAAGAGAAAAAAACCTAACCTTAGATAGATATTAAGGAAGGGATTGAGAAAACTCTACAAACACTACAAAAAAAACTCGTTTTAGGGACGGACCGAATCCGCCGCTAAATTGGCGAAATCCATCGCTACTATGATTTAGTGACGGATTTAGGGACGGATTATATCCGTCCCTAAAACCTTTGTCGCTAAGTGAAATCAGCAACGGGTTTGGAATTTTCGTCCTAAATTAGGGACGGATTTCCAAATCTGTCCTTAAATTTAGGGACAGAAATTGAAATCCGTCCCTAATTGAAAACCAAAAAAAATTAAAAAATGSGGTGATTACTATTAATCACCTCTTAACCATCTCTAAATCACTAGCAAATCAAGTATTAATAGCAACTCATGCAGCACCTGAGAGGAATCGAACTCGTGACCTCAAAGTCACCAACCAAAGCCCCAACCAACTACTCCAATGACCAACTCGTGTACTTTAATAGCCAAAATTTGTAAATATCTCCTTCCACAATCAGGGAGGGATTCCAAAATTCGTCTCTAAATTTAGGGACGGATTCTAAATCCGTTGCTAAATTTACGATTTTTCTTAGACGATGTTTAATGGCAAAAGGAGTGGGGAGTTTAGGGATGGATTTTCAAAAATCCTTCCCTAATTTAGGGACGGATTCTTACTCCATAGTTTTTTTGTTTTCCAAATTTAGGGACGGAAAATTAAAATCCGTCCCTAATTCAAGGACGGAAATCCCAAATTCGTCCCTAATTTAGGAAAGTATTTTAATTTGGGATTTTCGTCCCTAAATTTCCTCTATTTTTTGCAATTGAGCTCAACCCTACAAACACCATATAATTAGGGACGGATTCCAGAATCCGTCCCTAATTACGGACGGGTTTTTTATCCGTCCCTAATTAGTGACGGATTGCAAATTCCGTCCTAAATTAAGGACGGATTCAGATCCGTCCCTAATTTTCCGTCGCTATACGAGCTTTTTTTTGTAGTGAAAACAACCCTAAGAGGCTCGACAGAAACCTAGGGTTCTTGAGAGAGTATAAGTTGAGAATAATTTTAGGTTATGTCCAAAATTTAATTATTCCACACATTACGTAAAAAGTTATGTTGTGTTCAATTTTGTTAATGTAGTGTATTGGATTATAAATTTTTCGGATTATGTGGGTGTATTTTGTGTTGTGTACGTAGTTGGTAGTTTATAAACTCTTATCTTCCTCTTTATGAATTGGTTGTTGATTCATGTTTTCATTGATATACTATTAAAGCTTTTTTGATATAATTGTTTTAGTGGAGGAATGAATTATTGTAGACATAGTATATTCGTTTTCACATGAGATGCTTTAATAATGGCAGAAATTGTTGATGCATGAAGTGTTATAAACAGGCCAGGTAACTTGTAAACGTCTAAAATTTTTATAATAGTCCATTGATAATGGACTACCACAAACATTAGTATGCAACCAATAGGATTGCAGCATGTGTCCTATAGAAGTCAATGATTGACTTTTCGTTTATGGCAAGTAGTTGGCTAATTAAGTTCATTTCTGATTTTATGATTTTCTAATATCTTAATTATCTAATTGTCTAATTTCCTTAATATTTTCAGAAAATATGAAATTAGATTAAATTTTATTTTCTTAAAATTATTTCGAGAATTATAAAATCATTTTTCGAAAAATATGGAATTTTAATATTCGAATTTGCGGAAATTATTTTTTCCGGAAAATCTTATTAACATGCTTCTGTTCAATTGCTTCCATTGATGTTCGACTTTATCCAAAATCTAGAATATCATCATAGAATAATTTTAATAATGCCATTGATGCATCTATTCAAGAACTCCATTGATGGACTTCGAGCTTTGACAAAAAGAAATGCACAAAAAATGATGATGGATTGGATTGTGAGAACGAATTATTGTTGATTTTTTGGGATTTTTTTCGAGAATTACATCACCCTATCATTTATGTCGTCAGTCACCGGCATTAATGGAGTTTCAATTCATATGGCCCAAGGAAGAAGAAGACGAAGGTTGATTATAACCGCTATGTATTTAGGGGTTTGCGCTAATTTCGTTGTGAAGAAAAAGTATTTTGGTCATTGTCAACATATGTGGTGGTCATAACCTAACTGTAATAAAGTTGGACCATTATAAATTAAACACAGGCCAAAAAAATACGGTAATATCCAAAATATATTGTGGACATTACCTGAACTTCATTAACTTAGCTTAAATTAATCCCCTTTCGTGGTCAAGAAAATAATAAAAGGAAAGTGGGAAACAAATCAACACACGATTCTTTCACTATGATTTTGTTTATCTTCCTCCAAAAATAAAGTAAGAAGGATATATACAATTACGTAGATTATATACATAAGATATTCTAATGCCTAAAATACAGCACTATATATATTTTAATGACTAATGACGGTAATATATATATATATATATATATGCATGACATCTGTCTCTTATACACATCTAGATGTGTATAAGAGACAGGAATTAAGGTAATGATATTTATTTGAAAATTACTTAGATTAAATTATCATTGTTTTGGAATGGTTGTGTAAGATTTGAAATCACTAAAAACTTATAAAAATATATTATTCCAATTATAAAGGAATCTTTTCACCAGATTTGAAAAAAAAATAGAGCTAAAAAAAGGTAAATGCACTTGAAGATTATTTTTTTAAAATAAAAGGAGGGATAATCGGGTAGTTGAGGTAATCAAGGTGTTTACATACACCGTTTATTTCAAAGTTACCAAAGTCTGGTTATGTGCAGAATATACGTAGGCAATGACCATCAGTATAATATTACACAATAACGTCAACCCCTCTATCGACTCTATGGCATAACGGTTACCATCAAACCCGAGACTTCTTACTTGGGAAACTACAGTTAGTAGGTACTCCATGGTATGGATGTTAGCGACCGACGTCATGGGTGACCGGCTAATCAAAATAATCGAATAAATCCCTAAAAATTCTGCAAAATTTTGATCGCACAATCTAATGTAATGGTCCAAATGTATTTTATTATTGTCGTCTTCTATATACATAGTTATCAAATAAGATAAACATTTTTTTAAATAAACCATCACTGTTTTTATGTGTATAAACCATTGCTGCATAGATTCTCGTTATTCTTTTATACATTACCTCTGTTGTTTTGTATTTTATTATCATTATCAAATCCAACGAACCTGGTGTATTCAATTTCCTTATTCCCGTAACTTAAATTTTTTTTTTACGAAACTACGTTCAATAATCTGAAAAGATTGCATATTATATCCCCGAATTAAAAATAAGACTAGAATCAAGGTAATGATGTTTATCTAAAATTTACTTAAATTAGATTGAAGGTTATGTGATACTCAAGAGGGGGGTGAATTGAGTATAATTATCTATTACCAATTTTTCTTTCTTTTCGGACTTAATATGAGGAACCAGTTGGGCTGGCTCCTGTAAGCAGCGGAATATAAGTAAAGCAATAAAGAACACACAAGATTTAACGAGGTTYAYCCAACTCTGGGCTACGTCCTCCTACCCCATGTTCTTTTATTAATCTACTCCGAAAAACAAAGAACACACTCACTCTGCTGTTTCCCTACTCCGGGAACCAGCACACCCCACACTCAACTCTGAATGTGCATGCACTCGACTCACACTCGTAAGTCCAATTTGTGTTTGAACTCACAAACACTCACCAGGCCTTCAACCCAGACCTTCAACCCCTCTGTTGAATGCCTTTACAATAACAACTTTTTCTCTCTTCTTGATTTACTTCTTAACAAGCTAAGTAAGAGAAATAATGAAGCTCGACTAATGCTCTTGTGTATGACTCAAAGTAAAGTTCTTTGTGCTTTGTGTTTTTCTCTCAAAATATTAAACTCTTTTGATCCGTAGAGAGATGTGTAGAATTAGAAGTATAGATGAGTATTTATATGTTTATTGACCTAAACCCTAGTTTCCTTAAATCTCTACTTGCCGATCAGCAAGATGACGATTTATGGAAAGTTTTATTCTGTTCGATTTTAATCTTTTAAGGAATAATCGAACAAGATATATCTCCTAGGTTTAAGGCAATAATCATATTCTCATCTATATTTCCAGCTGCAAACTTTATTTTCAAAATATCTTTTATAAAATATTGTAGAAAACTCTATTTCAAACCGCAGCCATAATTCCACTCATGGACACAGCTGGTTCCCCCAGCCTAGTTCCCTAATTGAGTATGTTATGATTCTGTTCCATTTTGTACCAGAATTCATACCATAATCAAAACACATATAGACTTTAAATATAACAATTAAGTCACACTAAGAGCATATTACATGAATTCTTAGATCTAAACGTTTAAGAGTATTTCTCTATTCTTCATGTAACTTTCAAAACTTTGAATTCTTCCTTTGAATACTTCAATTTTGAGCACACTTCTTCTTCGAATGTCTTTGAAAGGCTTTACACTTCAAGTCTTGGAATCATCCTATTACTGCACATGTAACATGGTTAAAGTGCAACAAGTATTGACTGTTTTTCAGCATAACAGTCAAGGAAACAACTCTTGCTAGTTCTGGACAAGTATATGAGCTTTGTGTGTATTCAGCTGTTCCCTGTAACAAACAATTTAGTTTCAATGCATACACAATAAGTACTAACTTGTTTAGAGAAACAAGTATCCTAAATCAGCTGGTTCCCAAAACCAACTATACTCACAATTAAGCGTCCTATTTCCAGTAATGGTTTGTCATCATTCAAAACCTAAGGGACTCAACAAATTCCCCCTTTTTGATGATGACAAACTAAATCGAAGTTCCTGCAACCAAGCAAGTTAGAAACATAAAACCTTCAATTTGGTACTCAAATGAAATTGAGCACAACCAGCAGACTCAAGGATACAATGAACAAGTTAGCTATTCTAACTGTTCCTAAGTAAGAAAAAGAAAATGACTCAATCTAAACTCAATGACTCAATGATCAAGTTAGCTATTCTAACTGGTTCCTAAKTAAAAACTTAAACTAAACTAGCAGATTCTAGGCTTCAACTTCGACACTTTTTCCCCCTTTTGGCATCATTAAAAATCTCTCAAGTAAAGTGATGTGCACAAATTGTTAAATGTGCTCATCCATACAGTGGCATCGACCACTATYCAAGTGTTATGCTGCAAAAAGACAAGTAGTCAACCAGATCATAACATCACTCCTCTCCATCATACTCTTCCTCCTCCTCATCATCATGCTCAGCATCATCTTCTTCATCATCTGCTTCATCATCATCATCATCATCAACTTCTTCCTCGACCTCTTCATCCTCATCAGCTGGGTCTTCAACCTTTGTTTCTTCATGCTACTGTTGTTTATCATCAGTATGCACTAGTTCCTCAATACTCGGAACCATCAAGTTACTTGCAACAGCTAGAGCCGAGACCTGAGTCTTGGGAGAAATAGATTCAATACCTGGAGCCATCTGAGCTTTGACATCGGGAACAGTAAGCAACAACAACCGAGTCTCAGCCAGCTCATTCTTCATTTGATCGATTTTGGTATTGAAAGAGGTTGAAATACCCTGGACYAGTTCCATCAACTTACCAAGAGTTTTCTCCTGGTTCTTCATTCTCTCCAGAACAACATTTTGACCCGCTGGTTCCTCTGCCTTGGCTTTCTTCTTTGGAGGGGGHTTAACCTCCACTGGTTCCTCAAACTTGAACCTTAACACATCAGCACCAATATCAAGACCCTTTWGCTTAAGTATAGCCTTCGTGAACACTGTAACTGGTACAGTGGAACCACTTAGGCTAACCTTGTTGTCCTTAAGCAATCGGGTGATGATTGAACCATAAGGCAGAGAATGATGAGATGCACCATAACAGTTCATGATATGATCGAGCATCAAGGAAGGAAGATGTATCTTAATCTTCTTCATCATCAGGTATATCAGTACCATCTCCATGATGCGTACTGTTCCCCTTCCTTGAGCCATTGGAAGCAGGACTTTGTTACACAATGAATGCAGAACCAGCATCAGTGGTTCCTTCAGATCAATAGACTTAAAAACAACATATTTCTTGGGCATCTTCCCACCAAATAGAAAGTCATAAATTTCATCCGGAGTGACCCCTACCAATATAGGCCACCAATCACTAGAATACTTGTCAAACCCATCCCTTGGTACTCCTAACATACTTCACACAAAAGAAACTGACATACTAACTTCAACACCTCTAACATTTGAACCAATAGACATATCAGGCAGTTGTTTTAGATTCACATAAAAATCCCTTACCCTAGACACATTCGCAGCAGAACAATCAAATAAGGACATCCAACCTTGGTATTCAATTAAACTCTTGTATTCAGACAAAGCAGGCACATTGAAATAACCATCCTCAACTCTACATCCAGATAACACTACTCTAGCACTTAAGTCAGTAGAACCAGTGAAGGGAGATTCTATAGACTTACCTTTGACAGAGCGAGGTGGTTTGACTGCTGTTGCCTTTCTCTTGGTTCCCCTTTCAGAACCAGTTGATTGTTCTTCTTCTTCCTTCTTCACGTCCTTCTTTACTGCAGAGCGTAGCCTCCCTCTGACTGAAAGCTCTACCATAGGTACCCCTTCCTTTTGACCAATGATTTGAACTTCCTCTTCTCCTGTAACAACCTTCTCGAACTCCTGGTTTAAATCCTCTTGTGTCTCATGCATCTGTTACCCCTGAGAGTGTGCTGGTTCCTTGATGGTGGAACCACCACCTTCAGTTGGATTTGCATGAGGCACAATTTCCTTAGAGCTAAGCTTAGATGTTTTTGGTGGTGATGGTGTTTTCTGAAGTGGATTTGGGTTAATTTTTGTGGGAGTGGATGTTTTCGAAGAATCAGTAGGTGGTAGTCGGTGGTTTTTATCTCGGGTTTGTTGTGTGTTAGGATTTTTCTTCATGACTCTTTGAAGAATGCTGAAGGAATCACTTGATTGACCCTTCTCTTCCTTTCTGTCCTGTGTTTGATTTTCTAACCCATAATGAATTGATCGATGGACGAAGGTGAACAGTAATCGAAACCGTATTCAAATTTGAATTTTGTGTCAGAAAAATCAGATCACTGAAATAAAGGAAGAGGTGTAGATGAGAAGAGTTGTGAGCTACACAGGGGTTAGCAAAGTATATATTAGTGAAAGTATCTCAATGAAGCAAGAGGGTGAAGAAATATAGCGATTGAGCAAAGATAACGGCTAGATTTTGAAATTGAATTTGCACTGATCACATTCCATAAATATCTCAGATTGACTCTAATTAGGCATGTGTAATAGAAGACCTTGATCAAAAGTCCAAAATACTGAAATAGGATAAATTTTCTTCTTTCCAAAAGAAAAATACATAAGTAATTTTCCAAGAGATATAAAAATATCATCGAAAAACATATCAGAGTTGGTCTGCTGTTTCCCTGCGTACCTGTACAGAACCATTGCATCCTTTTTTTGTGAATTAATGTCAACTAACTGCTTTCTTGCAACATGGCTTTCAACCCTTTTTTGAGGGAATAAGACATCTCAACAACACTGAAGGATTTCGGCATAGGTATATAACACACACAACACACAATACAAAGAATAATTTCTAACCAATCATTGAGGAAAAGTATAAGAAGCATGTTACAAACCTACTTAACCTATGACATAAAGAAAACTAAAAAGCCACCAAGCCTAACAGGACTCTAATTCTACAAAAGGACTCACGACAGAGGTTTTGTGAAAAGATGTCTGCAATTTGATCCCTTTTTACAGAACAGCATCACTAACCCTTTCTCAACATTATCTGCTCAAGAAGGGTGTCTGATCTCAATGTGTTTGGTTTAAGAGTGCTGAAATGGATTCTTAGAAATATTATAGCACTCGTGTTGTCACAAAATATTGGACCTGTTGTATTAACAACCAAATACCTTCGCTGGTTCCTACCAAATCAGTTGAGAACAAGCATAAGCTGCAGCAATGTACTGATTAACTGTGGATAAGGCCACTGAATTCTCTTTTTAGATCCCCATATTTAGATACAAGGCAAGAAAAAATGTGCCATATCCTGATGTGCCTTTCTATGTCAAGCTAGGAATACCAGCCTATCTGCATTCTGTGTATCTAAAGGGTCATTGAACTACCTTAGGGTTACCACAAGCACAGATTGATGTTCCCACAGATATCTATAGTATCCTTCTAAACAGCCTTCAAGTGAGATTCCTTGATTGCTTGAAATCTTGGCACACAAACAATCAGAAAACAATGTCCAGGTTCTACTAATTGTTTAGATAAAGCAGGGATCCAATCATCCCTCTATAACCGTGAGGCTTCACATTTGGTTCCCTTCAAAAACAGCAATCAGTTTTGTAGATGTAGGAACAGGTGTATCATAAAACCTTAACACTGTTCCTCCATGCCAACTTTTGTTAGTAATCTCTTTCAAGTACTTTTACTGATGGAGTCCATGATCCATCAACTGTTTGCTTTATCGTACCAAGGAAGAACCTAATTCCCATCATGCTCATCCCGAATTCACTCGCATAAGAATTACAAACTCATCACATAGCACATGATTAAGCACCGACAAATAAATATCATCAATAAATTGTACTATAATCAAGTGGTTCCCCCTGGTTCTGATAAACAATGTTTTGTCCACTAATCCCTTTTGTTACTCATCTTCATCAAGAATTGACATATCATTCATACCAGACAAGCCTTGGTGCTTGGCTTTAATCCATACATCGGCTTTGTTCCACTTTTACACATGTTGGGGACAGCTTGTCCTCAAAACTCAGGAGGCTTCTCAATCATATACCTCTTCTTTCAAGTAATCCATTTAAAAAGGCATCTTCACATCCATCCTGAAACAACTTTCATATCATATGAGCAGCATAAGCATTTAATATTCTAATAGCCTCTAATCTAGCTACAGGTGCAAGGTTTATCTAATATATTCTTTCTTGTTGTTGTTAACTTGCACAACTAGCCTTGCTTTGTTTTTTCTATGTACCTAGGTCATCCCAATTTGTTTCTGAAGACTCCATTTCGTACCAATGACTTGACCTTTCTTAGGTTACGTAAAGATGCCCAAATATTTCTTTGAAACTAATTTCAATCATCTTGGCATTGCTAGTCACCCAATCAGGATCAGTTAAGGCATTTTATAGTCAATTGCTCTACACTAGATAGGAATTGATAGAAAGCACAAAAGTTTTGGTAAACACTTCTTGTTTAATCCCTTTATTTGTTGCTAATGATTTGATAGGGGGAATAGAAGAACTGTCTTTAAAACTTTTTTGTAAGAAAAATCATTTTGTGCTTCTCATTTTTTGAGAACAACAGGATTAATAATCTCTTCCTCTCCGAGGGACCGAGGGGATTTTCATGTCGTGCTGTTTCCCTTTACCTCTCTTCCTCAATTCAGGAGTTGTATATTTGTTATTGTCTAATTTGTATGTTCCCCGACTTCTTACCTGTCATTTCACTTGGGAACTCATTAGGTCCTGGTTTCCCTATATGTATCCTCTTAACTTCTTCTCTAGGCTCTCCACCATAATGTTCTGGTGGATCCAGTAGGTGAGCCAAGTTGCTTCTTTACATTCGGAGAAACCAATAGCATGGTTCCCTAGTGAATCCCAGGAGTAATAATCCACGGTTCAACCTGTG
Organism: Bassia scoparia; assembly: GCA_008642245.1. NCBI lineage: Eukaryota > Viridiplantae > Streptophyta > Magnoliopsida > Caryophyllales > Amaranthaceae > Bassia > Bassia scoparia. The sequence goes on along the minus strand of SNQN01002534.1, from coordinate 6,568 downwards.
GATATCTCAGAAGACAATGTTAAACTCATCAAAAACAACATGGAATCACTCTCCTCAACACATAGTCGAGTCATTTTGTTAAAGACTCTAAATGCTTATTTGAGGAGAATATTCGAAGAAATATTCTCCTCATCACTTCCTAGGGTCAAATTTATCAAGTTGGTTCTTCCCATTGTTATGTACATAGCATATGCATCCAAGATACGAAAGTATGCACTATGGGTTTTTCTGCCCTTTAGGAGTTTCATAAGGAATTTTTCCTTTATTTAAAGGTCTAATGAGTCCTGCTGTTTAGTATATAGAAACAGTGTCAACAACTTCACCCCAGAAACTCTTAGGAGACCACTTTCAATAGCCTATGTCCTGGCCACTGCTAAGAGTTTTAATTTCTTCCTTTTCAGACAACATCATTTTTTTGAGGTGTTTCTAGGGGTCTGGAAGTTGTGATAACTACATGTGTCCCTGCATAACAATAAAGTCAGCATTTTTCAAATTCATAACATGGTCTGTCTTACCTGGAGACCAGCTTGTGAGAAGTTGGTTATCCACTGTTTCACTAGAGTAACCACTCATCGAATTTTCATCCTTTTGAGTGAAGCATTCATCACCCCAAGTGTAACCTGGAAAGTCATCAACATAACACCGACATATCTATGACCTCTTCGCACTTTGAACTCTCATAGGACCACACAAGTCAATGATGTAAGAAAAGTTCGAAGGTCGCTGGTATCAAAACATTTAGTTTAAAAGAGATCTTTTTGACTGTTTCCCCTTTAACACATTCTGAACAAATTATATGGCTCATACTTGATGTTAGAAAAGTCTACCAACCAGTCTGGAGATTAAGTTTATTAGTAATGTTAAGGCTTGCAGTCGAAATCACTTATGCCAATCATTGATTATATCTTGAAATATGCTCTCAAAAAGCAGACTTATTTGAGGATTGATCAGGAACTGTAATGAAACATCTATGTCTCCTGGTTCCTACATATAGTTCACTGTTTGTATCGACTATGTGACATGGTTGGCTGAAACTAACTCTATTACCTTTGTCAACAGTTGTGAAAATTGCTCAAAAGATTATGTTTGCAAGCTCAACAATAAATATCATCATTCAATTGCATTCGAAAGGTCTTACCTACCTTACTAAACTAGTGAGTCCTTGCTTGTTGTCCCAAAGGTGCACTCCCATCAAAGGCTATAGTGAAGAAATTTGCTCTTTATCACCCGGACAATGTTGTCTTGATGGCAGCACTGTCAATACAATAGGTACTTCTTCACTTTAGCCTGTAAGACAGAAATCACACATTAGTTTTTAGGAACCCAAATTTTCCTTGGGTCCCCTTTCCACAACATTTGCATCTGTTTGGTCTTTTCTTTTCCCAGACCAATTTTCCACATTTATTTGTTCTTATTCACACTAACTTTCCTAGCTGACATCATAATCTTCGTGTCCTCATACACAATGATAAACAAATTGTGCTGTCCTTAGACATACCATACTTACTCTTTGGGAATCCCTGATCCATGTGGTTTCCTGGTAGAGCCAGTTAGTCCTAGGTTCCCGTTTATTAATAACCAGAACCAACTTTCCCTTGTGTTCTTCGATTCGACCTGTTCAGTATCCTATGGTTTCTTGTGCAGTAGTATTTAATTACATGGTCTATGACTCGCAATGTAAATTCCTTCTCTCTTGCTTTCAAGATTCTCAATTAACAACATCATTTTTTTTCTTTTAAAATAACAGCAATCCTTTTTAAAAGATTCAAGTTGTAATTGAGATTCAAGATATACTCAGTCATAGAGATGTCAGTAATCCTGGCTTTTCCCTTTTCAATGATGAAATCCAGCATGTAGGTCACAATTCTTTCCATTCATATTATCTATCAGTTCAACAGATTTTTCTTTCGCTAGTACGCTGCTGGTCGGAACAGTATAGTGGTGCAGCTGAGTAAGCATTTTCTCTTGGAAGACTCTTCTAAAGTTGCTGCCAATATTTCAAAGGCTTCACACAAGAGGTTCCTGCTACAAAAGGTTGCTTTCCTCCTAGCTGTATAAAAATCAAGAGCTCACTTGAGTTGATAGTCCCTTGGGGGAACCAGGGGTCAGATCTTCTTCACATCAACTGGATAGTTTTGGTTTCGAGGCTCTGGCCTTTTTTCAAGTTCCACCTTGCACTTTGTCCATTCACCTCATCAAGCTTTGCCACTTTGAACATTAAATTATGACATGACTTCTTCAAGGTGGTCACAACTGGCATAGACTTCCACATTCATCGTTATTCTTTAAGTTCTCTTTTTTGCCAGTTTATTATTACTAATTATAGCATTTATCTACAAGGAATTATACAAGCAAGCATATTGTTTCTATTATACTCATGCATATCTTGCTAACTTGTTCTAATACTTGTGTTCATGCAGCACATCCTTCTTGGCCCATCAAGCACTTTTCAAAATGTGCTGGTTCCCCTCTGGTTCCGGAATTAGTGTTGTTCTCCCTCGATGTTTGCAAAGGCGTCATGCAACGCTAGGGTTAGGTGATTCTTCATCCTCATCAGACCTTGGTCAGAATCCCACATTGATGCTATCATAGCATTCTTAAAAGCTCGCTTTTCTCGACTTGGACTGCTTGGTCTTCCACTTGGACAATCTGCTCTGTTAGATGTCCTTCTCTCCACACTCAGTACCGCCTACAAAGATGAGTTAGTTTTTTTGAAATTTTACCTTTGAAGTTTCTTCCGTCATGATCCTCGGAGTGTTCTTTCCAACCTTTTGGCAATCATGTAATCTCTCTTCAATCCCTTCTATTGTCCTTCAGGCGCTATGCTCTTGCTGTTCTTCTCAGACTTAGAGTCACTCATAATTTTTGCCATGAGGGGAACCAATCAGTTGTTCCAGAGCAAAGTAGACAAGTCTTTGCTTCATAGATAGCAGTGATCTTGGCTGTCCATGCATCTGTTAAACTGCGCAATACTTTTCTCACACCTAGATCCTCATCGAAAAACTTTGCCAAGGGATCTAAGATCATTGATTATTGTCAGGAATCTACGAACAATCATTGAATCTTTTTCACCGTTGTTTCTAGCATAATAATTCATCATTTTAGACATAGTAAATTCAATTTTGATCTTTTTACCTCGCTGGGTTTTCCCTCAATAAGCAAAGTCAAGAGTATCCCAAATTTCCTTTGCATGTTGCATCCAAAATTCGATTCTATTTGTCTCACCTATGGCCTGTTGTAATAATGAATTGCCTTTGCATTCTTTCAAGTAATTTGCAATCAACGTATCCCAATTCACTATCTTTCTTTGAAGTCTGCTTTCCTTCAGAGTCAGTCTTCATCGATTGTGTTGGGACATTTTTGAACTACAAGCCAAATCATATCAATTCCCCATAATCACATTCTTGATACCTGTTCTTCCACATGCATTATTGCTTCCGTTGAAAACTTTGGTGTCTTGCTTACATAGACAATCGCACCTAACTCTTGAGTAATCATACTGGACTTCTCTAGATGTTACTCTTACAAGAAGCTTGGGCTTGAATGACAATTGAAGTTTATGTGATACTCAGAGGGGGGTGAATTGAGTGATAATTATCATTACCATTTTTCCTCTCTTTTCGGACTTAATATGTAGGAACCATTGGGCTGGCTCCTGTAAGCAAGCGGAATATAGTAAAGCATAAAGAACACCAAATTTAAACGAGGTTTTATCACACTTGGCTACCGTCCTCGCTAACCCTACAATGTTCTTTTATTAATCTACCGAAAAAACAAAGAACACACCCTCACTTCTGCTGTTTCCGCTACTCCGGAACCAGCAACCCAACATCTACTCTGGAATGTGCATGCACTCACACTCGATTCGTAAGTCCCACTTTGTGTTTTGACTCACAAACCACTCACCCAGGCTTCACCCGACTTACAACCCTCTGTTGAATGCCTTTAAATAAATTTTTTCTCTCTCTGATTTACTTCTTAACAAGCTAAGTAAGAGAAATATGAAGCTCGACTATGCTCTTGTGTAATGATCAAGTAAAGTTCTTTGTGCTTTTGTGTTTTTCTCTCAAAATATAAACTCTTTTGATCCGTAGAGAGATGTGTAGAATTAGAAGTATAGATGGTATTTTATATGTTTATTGAACCTAAACCTAGTTTACTTTAAATTCTCTTTGCCGATACAAGCCAAGGATGAGATTTATGGAAGTATTTATCTTGTTCGATTTTAATCTTTTAAAGGAATAATCGACCAAGATATATACCTAGTTTAAGGCATAATCATATTTCATCATATTCAGCTGCAGAACTTTTTTTCAAAATAACTTTTAAAAATATTGGTAGAAACTCTATTTCAAAACCGCAGCCATAATTCCACTCAGGACACATGCTGTTCCCCAGCCTGTCCCTAATTGAGTATAGTTATGAATTCTGTTCCATTCTTGTACCCAGAATTCATACATAATACTCAAACACATATAAGCACTTTAAATAATTAACATTAAGTCACACTACAGAGAGCATATTACGATGAAATTCTTAATCAACGGTTTAAGAGTATCTTCTCTATCTTCATGAACTTTTCATACTTTGAAATTCTTGCCTTATCCATTTTGAGCACACTTTCTTTCTTCTGAATGTCTTTTGAAAGGCTTAACATTCAAGTCTGGAATCATCCTATTACTGCCGAACATGTAACATGCGTAAAGTGCACAAAGGTATATGAACTGTTTTTTTCAGCATAATTAGTCAAGGAAACAGCACTTTGCTAGTTCTGATCCAGTATATGAGCTTTTGTGTGTATTCGCTTTCCTGTAACAAACAATTTAGTTTTCAATTGCTACACACATAGTATAACTGTTTAGAGAAACAAGTTATCCTAAATCAAGCTGGTTCCAAAACCAACTATCTCACAATAAGCGTCATATTCTCAGTAATGGTTTCTGTCATCATTCAAAACTATAGGGCCTCAACATAGATTATCTAATTATTTTGGGATGGTTGAAGTAAGTGAAATTTTACTATAAAAATATATTAATTCCCAATATAAGGGAAACCTTTTCATAACATTTGAAACAATAATAGAGCTAGAAACACGGAAACAACACTTGAGATTATTTTTTTTTTTTTAAAAAAAAAGAGGGATAGTCTGGGCATTTAAGGGAAATAATGTGTTAACTTGCACCGTTTTTTAAAGTACCCAATGTCCGGTTATGTCAGAAAATACGTTGGCAATGATCATAATATAATATTACACATTGTCAACCCCTCTAACGCATAACGGTTATTCATCAACCTGAGCCTTCCTCCCCTTGAAAACTGGAAGTTCGAATTAAGAACTCCATGGATGTCGAGGACCGTCATCATAGGTGACCTCCTATTGAAATAATCAAAAACATTCCCAAAAAATCGAAAAATTCGTTCGCAAATCCGATGTACAGTCCAATTGTTTTTTTATGTCGCCTTCTATTATACTTGGTTTTTATCAAATATATCAACATTTTAAAAATAATTACAACCATTTTTGTGTATAACTGATACTCCATAAATTTTCCAATATAGTTTTATCCTTGTATCCTTAATTTAACTTTTATCACATTCTCAGATGCCAACGAAAAATATGTATTTAATTTCCTTAAATTTATTTGTAACTTCAAAACTTTCAGAAAACACATACAAATAATCTCACAAAGATTGCATATTATATCTCTAAAAAGATTCAGAGTTAAGGTAAAGATATTTATCAAAAAAATTACTTAAATTAGATTTCAACTTTTTTGAACCATGGTTGAGTAAGATTTGAAATTACTTAAAATTATAAAAAATATTATTCCAACTATAAGGGAAACTTCTTCAAAAAATCACATACAAATGGTTTTGAAAATCTGTAACTGAATTTGCTTAACAAGTAACGAACCTAGCCTAAAAAAAAAAGATTGGATTAGTAACTCGAACCGTTTAATTGTGTGGCAAAATTATTACATCTTGGTATAACTTGGTTATGACCAGCACCATGTGACATTAAAAATAGCCAAAATATGACCAGTTTGGCTATGAGTTCATTCATGAATTGGTAATCATCTACAACAAAATTGGGATCTTGTGCCAGTAGGAATCGTGGCACAAGTTAAAAATTTCGTGGCTAAAATGTGGTTTAGCACGGGATATTCTCAAATTAAATTCAATGTGGGCACAAGTGGTTCGTGGCTACGATTTTGCCACAGGAAAACGCAAGGGCGTGGCATAAATCAACTTTTCTGCCACATTATTCCGCTGGGCTATAAGAAATAAGTATGCCACGGGTGCTCCATGGCTAACAAGTCTCTTGCCAACAAGTATTATGGGCTACCTAATTGCTTTTGCTACAAAATCCCGTGCTAAATATAAATTTTCCATGAACGTTCCAATGGCTAAAGATTGAATCACTTTGCCACAAGTGTTATTGTGGCTAGTAATTTCTTTTGCTTGAAAAGATTACCGTGGGCTAAAAATATACTTGCCACAATAATCACTGGTGGCTAAAATATGTATGTTTGCTATGAGTGATCTCATGGCTAACTAAGCTTGCCCA
>SNQN01002533.1:51393-61762 GCA_008642245.1 Bassia scoparia | reverse complement strand
TTCCTCTTGATTCCTCTTCAATCATAGGCATTATGAATCCAAACACTATTAAAACAAATCAGCACAAAAGCTACATTTCTAGTTTTCTACAATAAGAATATCATGTTAATGCTAGCCTGCAAGATGATAGATGGAAAGCCCATTGATACCTGATTTTGCAAGCTTATATTTAAGTAGAGGGTAATCATGATTCAAGCCCATTGACCAACTATGCTCGAGTGGCATCCTATCTTCACATCTGAAATCTAATAAACTAAGATGAATTGAGCAAAAACCCATAAAGATTATTACATAAAGTTTTGACCTTATCAAAACGATGAGTAGGCATCAAACAACAACACAAGAACAACAATACCAATGCATTTATCAACCAAAAATCAGCCCAACTCAAAATCAGCAAATTTCTAAAAGCTAATCATTCAAAGACCATAAAATTTTCATTAACTTTCCAAATTCAAGATTTCAGGCAATATAATTATAAGAAATATACAAAATTAAGATCATTTACCATTCACCAACTACTAAACACATAAATCCCATTTACCAACTACTAAACATGAAATAACCACATTACTTGTGATGAGTTCTACTTCCAAATTATCACATAAATCCCGTTTACCAACTACTAAACACAAACCACAATGAAACGACAAATAATTATGCAACTATGCTAATAAAATGATATGGACATATTCATGCACAATGTAAGATCGATACCTAAAGAAGTTTGAGCCTACTTCAGTTGCTATTTGCTACAGCATTGACCAAGGTTTATGAACCACAACCTTTACATCGCCAAACATAACCAAAACACAACACCTCACAGTACAACCAAGACCAAATAAAACAACTGACATAATCGGCAAAGTGACATGACAACCCAGAGGAAAACTCTTAAATGGGGGACATTGTACATCTTTTTATAAGTCAATCATGTATATTTTCTCATATAGTACTTCATTTTTTGCAATGTATAGTGGTCATCTTTCAGTTAACTACTTTTGTAAAGCAATCATACGTTCCATATGAATCTAGGCCCCACATTCTTTTAATAATTATCCCAACCTAATTGGATTTCTAAAAATGTGTAAAGAACCTTATATAATAAGTAGTATGATTATAAATCGAACAACTTGCTTTCCCAGTTATGAAACACAAAACATCATTTTTGCGTGCTTATCACTTTTAATCAGAACCTATCACTACACGTTCAAAAAAAASATAAAAATTGAGTAACAACACAAAATAGATGCAATGATCCTGAAATTTATAACTACACCTTTAAATACCCTAACCGTGATCACAAGGAAGGACGTCAATTAATACGCAAGCACGTAATGCTCAGAACTTCCCTCTGGACCTAGCTACTATCGAAGCACCATGCCACCATCTATAAATGGAAAAAATTGCATTTTTTAATTTGGTGTACCCTGAAGCAACAGGCAGAACACCTGGGGTGGAAACCCAAGATTGAGTGAAATAAATACTACGACTTCGGTCTTTTTCAGTCAAATGCAGTCAAGCCTTTTTGGAGCAACTACCTTATAAATAGAGATTACCTCTACGAAAACGCAACTCAAGCAGTTTGCTTCTTGCCAGGTGTCTTGCCGTTTAAAGATTCAGCAGTTTCCCTCTGTTTAGCTTTTACTTTGAACAAATTAATCATCTTCCRTGAAATGGAAAAAAATGAAAAGGATGAAGGAAAACCTAAAAGCCAYGCCCAACATATTCAACCCAGTCTTCAAAGCCCAAGGCGGCCTGATATCCAGTCCAGTCCTCACCATGACCATCTTAGCTTGGCTCAAACTATTTTACTTTGTTTATAGTTGATTTATATGCCTGCTTGTGTTAGTGATAAAACTTTTGAGGAGACTACATTACGTATAATTTGCCTCCACTGTCATTTTGAGGATCTTTGACTTAATTTTGTCCATGTTATCCCAAAGTGAAACAAAAACTTCTAATCCAAGCCCATCAAAACATATGTTACAAAAAATCAACTTTTAATTCGATTTCAAAAAAGTTATTYCAAAAAGGACAACTCGATTTCATTCTCATCTTGGCATGTTCAAGTTACGTGGCTTAGAAATACAACCACAATCTAGCATAAACAGAGGATGTTCAAGTCCCACACTATACACTCATATAGCATACTCATGATCTAGAAGAATRTTTTTTAGTGGGCCTCTTTTCAAATAAGATCACCAAATTCAAGCTTGCATACGATACCAAATTTTCAACTTATTGAGTATTGACACGGCATTCCTAGAAGTCTAGTAAAGTAACTGATCGGTGATCATCCAAACTTATCTTAATTTTAATCCCACTATATGTCGCCGCGTAGGGACGTAATTAATTGTTTATTTGCATTATTACCTACAAGAGTTAAACTTTCTTACGATGATTCTTTTCCATATGCATCACACAACTCAATTTTCATCGCAGWAACGATCACACAAAATTACAAACAAATCTATTTGTTTTAACTCAATTATGCTCTCACAAGTCAACTTTCAGCTCTTTCCTATTTTTCTTTACAAAATTCAGAATAAGACCAATCAATCAATTATTCAATCTGCAGCAAGTCCAAAATTGAGAATACCATACAATCTCTCGCAAGTCCAAAATTCAGAATAAGACCAATCAATCAAAAACGAATTTCAATTTCCATTTCGTCAAAAAACAAATTAACAAGTAATTTGCAAAGAAAGACCTTTTAAAAAAAATAAAAAAAAAAATTAAAAAAACTGGAATATTATATTTTATTGTTGGTCTTCAAAATTCAGCCCCAATATCATAAATAATTCTGCCCAAAATCACCCAAAACCAAACAACAATATATAACCTCCAAACCTTAGAGAAATTGAAACAAAACTCATATTAAAACCAACAAAATTCACACAAAACTCCAGCAAAATTATTATATTCAAAAAAAAAAGACACTGAATAATGAACAAAATTATAAATCTGGGGAATAGGAGAGAGAGATACCTTTAAAAGCGAAACCCTAAGAACGATATTAAGACAGCAACCACACAGCAGTGACAATGCAACAATACGAGCAGCCCGCAACACCAGAGACGTGTCCGTCGAGAGAGTTGGGCCCGCACCCTATAAGAAGAGGAGAGGAGAGGAAAACGGGTTTGGATGTGTTTTTTTTGTTTAAGCTGGAATTAGACTATTAGATTAGAGGGTATTACTCATTGTTTTTTGTAGGGTTTTAAATCGAATAAGAACCCCATTAAAAGAGGGAAGGGTAGCAAAACCAAAGAGAGAAAAGAGGTAATAGAACAGTGGGAAATGGAAAAGCAAGAAAGAGGGAGAAAGGTCGGGTAGCAGTTACAAAGAGCAAGGTGCAACCATGGGAGAGGTAGCAGCACAAATGCGCATCATGGGTGAAAAGCATCCATGGGAGACGGAATAGTATACAGACGCAATTACGTGAGATTTGGTAGCTTGATGTGGGCTTTTTGATATGGTGATGTATGTTGGGTGGCTTCGAGCATTTAGTAGGCTTATGATGTGGGCTTTTGATGAGTGGCAAGGGAACTGGGCGCTGAAAGTGGGCTTATGTGGGGTACAAATGACTGTTCATACTGTTCATACAGTGGAACAGAGCAGCCTTGTGCCCTTATTTTCATTCTTTGCCATTATAGATTCGGTATTGTCGTGTAGTAGTTATATCCTAAGACAGATAAAAAGAGAACCGTCCAAAAAACATAAAAGTAGAAATCAGGAAGAATCGTGATTAAAACGCCAAATCATAATTTAGTAACAAAGGACCTAAATTTAGATTACCCGTCCTTAAATAAACTATTGTCCAGATATACATCATTCTCTATAGCGTAATAACCAACAGTAATTAGCACAAACTAGAAAAAATACGATTTCCTTCTAACCGCGTTTTAAATATAATGATTAAGCTTATTATATAATGTATATATTAATTAATCAATTATATTCTTATTTAATCATTAGTTATGTACCTAGCCTTTTGATCCATTTCTCCGAGTCAATTATTCGAGAGAATATTCAAGCAAAGTAGGTACTGAGATAAGAGAATTGTATATTGGTATAGTTTAATCCTTAGTTTTGGATTATTGTCAAACTTGCTTTTGGAATAATGATGTAATTGTTTATGAGAGTGTTGAATTACTTGAATTTTAATTTGGGTTAAATTATAATATGTTTTTACTTTAGTGACTTTATGTGTTGAGTGTGTAATAATTTCTACTTTGGAGGTATAGAAATAAGGTAAAAATTGGAGATTGTTCGCAATTGAGATGGGGGACCACCCATGCTCACCCCTAATTCACTAATAATCACATATGTAGATTGAAGAAAACAGTTATGTATGCAATTAAATCAATGTTAATAAAAGGAATAGTATATTACTTCTTCTCGGTCGTGTCACGCAGAAGAAACATTAGCAAAAATCAGATGTGACCAACTTTTCACGTATATTGAGGAAGAGATCTTTGAACCATCTAAGCTGAAAGGGATACATAGTTGTAGCCAGGTAAGAACCCTTAACAATGAAGAATAAGCCAACATGATAAGTTTATTTCTAAACATATTAATTAAACCTAAAGTCTTCTTCTGTTTAAAGCTTTTTTCCTTCAACTAACCAATGAAATAACCACATGTTTTAATGTGGAAAACCGTTTGAAAAACCAAAAATAAAAACTGTATGTACAGTATTCTACATGTTTAAAGGGTACATACAAGCTAGTGGTAAAGGGGTACACAAGACTTTGCTAGAACTCTGTACTGTTGAAAGTATGGAAAACATTTTACACGTTATTACCCAATTTAAACCAAGTACAATAGATTACACCCAGATTGAAATACAAGTATAGAATACTATAGATTAAATCAGTGATCGGCCTTCCAGTCTCAAATATTCCTGACGCCCAAAAGATTATTAAAAGTTTTTAAGGTTTTTCATCCCTAAGGTTTTGTGTTTACTCACTTAATTATTTAAGATATCAATTTGTTCCGAGATTAAAATTAGGGTAAAATTATAATGTATATAAATTAATTTTTCTACTGATTCATATTATTCCTACACAAACCATAATCAAAAACCTAACAGATTCAAATTTTACTGATTCAACCTAACTAAGTATGTGAACAGTTAATACTAATTGTTACGCGTATTCCCATGTGAGACAAAAGATACCCGATGCCCATCCATGATGCAAAATATGATTTTATTGCCAAACAAGTTTTGCGTTTTCCCTTTACATTATCTACACTAGTTAAAATTACCACGCAGCCAACTATTCCAGCTTAAAGCATCATACCTCAACTTATCTCTAGCTCAACTTAGGCTCTTTTCACGGTATATCCGCACATTCTCCTATTCGTTCTTTTGAGGACTACCGATTATATTTCCACCACCCGATGCATTGTTCCTGCTCGATTCGATTCCGGACCTTCTGAAATCTCCACGATTTTTTCGCGTCGTGACCGGCCTCACCCGCCTAATATAATTACGATATCAATTTACCTTCGGAGTGACGTCCATTTTCAGTATTTGTGTATTGGCTGTCTAATGCTTCAACCCAAATGGCCAATTGTGAAAAAGCGGAGAAATGGGAGCTTAAAATGAGCGTTATGATTTTGATTAGTTAGTTTTTACTTAAGTAGAAGTCTTTGGTCAGTGTAGTAATGTGATAGTGTAGTGAGTAGAAGGCAAAAAATTTACAGACTGAGTGGCCCGAGATAGCTATTTCCCTGTGCGGTGAGACGATTCATGAAAGCACCGAATTGAACAAGGTAAAGGGTTCCCTTGTTTGATTTCAGTTTATCTATGAGATCTGATTAGTTGTTAGGGTTTTCTATTAATTCAGAGGTGTTCATTATTGTTTGGAAATTTAGGGCCCCCTTGGTAAAATTTATTAGAGGAGCTTCATCCTCCTCGTATTGCAATCACATAATATCAGAGATAGATTAAGTATTACATGATAACAAATCGATATTTTAGTTCGTAGGTTTATTTCCCTGATTATGTCTTATCTTCATGTGTAATTATCCCTCCTTATTTTGCCATTTCATGTTTTCTGTCCCATCTCCGCTCGACTACAACCCAGTCTCGCATATGTTGATAAAGGATCTTGTTCTAGGTATGTAGCACGGAAATATTGAGGAGCTCATTGATGACCACATAACGCATCCTTCGTGTCTTTTTTTATTGCCTGCCTGGTCGAAATGCTGCGTGATTCCAAGAAGTTTGTATTGTATACATACTAAAGTATTGTGTTAAGAAGAGTTCCCTAAATTTTAGACCAATCGGTTATTATTAGCCTCAAGAGTGTTGTGAAAATTTTGTGGGTTACCTATATTCTAATATACGTGAATGTAATTTTGTTTCCTGGGAAAGGTATTTACTATATTAAACCTACAAAATGTTGATATACTTTCTTATAATTTTTCTTTATTTTAAGTTAATATATAAATATAAATGGCTGTGAAATATATTCTCTAATGGAGAAGCTCATATTTCTTATGCCTGACAATTGTGTAGTGGATTCACTTGTCTGTGTGCTGTGAAAGATAGGACATCTGTGTTATACCAGCGGTATAACAGAGTACAAGAAACAACTGAATAATAATGTAAACTCTTCTATCGTTTAGTGAATTTGAATTATGTTTAACACACTACATTTCTTTTGCACTTACATCAAGATTGGTAAACTAACAAGTATAATAGTATGAACACTCTGGAGAATCAAATGGGTTACTGTAGATAAAACCCTAAGGTGATGGGAAATGTGGAGCATGGACTTCGCAGGATGGCAATTTGCAAGGTTTTACTGAAAAGATTGTGAATTTGCTGATAGAGTCATTAATCTCTGTATGAGAAGAAGTCTCATAGGTATTAAAAAGGACCCGAATGATTCCGCACAGGTTAAGAAAAGATTCAATGAAAAGATTTATATTGTATGTAGTATATTAGCCTTCTAGAATGTAAATGAGATATTTAGATGTTTGGACAAGTTCTGTTTAAGAATTGGTAATAAGGGTGTCAAAAATATCGTAATGATTGGTAAAATCTATTAATAATTCACTGAACTTATATTACATTTCAAAGTTAAACACATGATCCATAGTTATATGAACCTTGCACTACTTTCCTCAATGGCGCTAATAAAGCAAAAAAAAAAAAAAAAAAAAAAAAATGACCGGTTCTTTCATTAGTTCCATTTGTATCAAATAGACTTTAGACGTATCTTGATTTAATACTCATAAAACTAATATTTTTCTGAAGTTGCTACAAATATGATTCTAATTTTGAAATATCTCTGCGCTTTAGATTGAGAATGAATATGGAAATCTTAGAAAGAGATTGGTCCAGAATGGGAAAACTACATGACCTGGGCTGCAAAAATGGCTGTCAGTTACCAGACAGGGTTCCGTGACTATGTGCAAGGCTCCAGATACTCCAGGACCCTCTGGTGAGAGAGTTTTTAGCAATCAAAATTAAACCGCCCATCTATCTTGATTTTGACATTAGCATCTAATGTGTGGCATAATATCCCGTAGTTTAAAACGCACCGTGAAGCTGAATCTACACCTATCTTACTGTAACCTTCTGTTTGCTGCTTGTCACTGCGCGGCATGATAAACACTTCTTAAGCAATGCTGTTTCTTTACTTTGATCATTCTTTCAACAGCTCAATATCGAATACAATTCCTACAAAACACCCAAACTCTGCTAGTGAAATGAGAGCGTTGGAGTGGCTGGTATCCTATGGTTGTTCGCTCCCTGACAATATAGTTAGAATCCACTTCTCGGTTTACAGTGTTATTGAATTAAATCATACCTTGTGATATGAGAAATTTGGGATTGAAATATTTCTCTTGAATGAAGCAGGTTTACTGAGTTTTGGAGGATCTCAACCCCAAAGACCCCAGCTACAAGATTTTGGCTATATGCGTGTTGGTGCTAGATTTATACAAGTCAGGAGGTTCCTTTGTCAACGTACATACATGGTACAACTTCTCTATGGTACGAATCCGTTAGGTCCAACGTTCGAATCTGTTCTAACCAGAGAACACTTAACTTCCAATATGATTTACCAGTGTCGCAACATCTTTCCGTAACATGTTACCAATGACTGACCACTCGTTGACGAACTGCGGATAAGCGTCCATTTATCACATGTCCTATTAGCGCTGAGAGTAGAAAGGGTACTACCGGCTTTAGTTAGTGACTCTCACCGCCTTACAAGCTGCTCAGGTATCCGATCTGATGTTTTGCAATCTCGTTCCGTTTTATTCTAGATCTGTTGTTTCTGTTTTTATTTGGAATGGTTGATTATCATTGATTTAGTTCGTGACCTGCGATTGTTGTTGATATGCTACGACCTTAGTATTTCCGATATTTTGATTTGCATCTTCATTTTTATCCAGTTCTTGTACAGTAATTTGTGTCCTTTGTATCTGTTATTGTTATCTTTGTGTTCATAGTTTAAAAATTACCTTGAAGGTTTGTCTTGAGGAAGTGATTGTATTATAGAATTACATATTTTTGCCTGGAGATTAGATTGAAGGCATGGAATTTTACAGATATAAGCCTCAGTTTTTTAAAAAAACCCCCGAATTCCTTCCGCACCTTAATTGTTAGGGACAGGTTTTCTGTCGAAATTGGAGTGCAATGGCTTGCAATCTTTTGGTTGACGGGGGGCTCACTGACACCCCTTTCTGGCAACATAACTAAACATATCACCCTCTTTCTCCTCCAACAGTGACTAGGATCATTTGCCTAGTTGAGGTAATTTGGTATAATTTGCGCGACAGTTGCTGTAATTATACTTCTCTACGTAAGAGGCCTCATTTTAGTTTTAACCTCCCTTAGGAACAATTCTAATCTAGTGCAACTGACTTATGGCATGTCCATTGAACATGCTATGGGGATGACCCTCCGTCCGGTACTGAAACCTTGTTAGTATCACTGTTATTCTCGATCTAGGATATAATATTGTCATTTGCATAGTCTATGTAATTGATACTGATCCAAGCCAATATAATGAGTGAGTTGTATGTTAAATACATATGCTTTTTGATTAAACAATATCTGATGACATCTACGTTTCCTTGGTTTTCCAACATTGTTTAGGGAGATAAGCATCCCATTGCGCAGAAGGCGACATCAGAATTAAAGGTTACTACACAGTCAAAAAAGGACTATGCCCTAGCTGTTCTGCTGTTTACCCTGCATCCTTGTTCCTCATTCTCGGAGAATATTTTCAGACACAAGCATTTCAACGCTACTCTTAATTGATAATCCTAATCTCAATTGTCCCTCATTTTGCAATTGAGAAAATTCATTCCTTTCCACATTTCAGATCCAAGGTTGTGAAACTATAAAAGCCAAAGCTCCATTCCTCTCTACTTTAAAAATCAAACAATTCAAAACGATCAAGGTTATTTTGATCTTTTTCATGCTACTTAACCAAATTATTGTATTACACATTGATTTTGCTGCAACATGGGACTATCTAAGTATTTAGTCATTTCGTTTCTCACCTCTTTCCTTCTTGAATTCAACATGCGTGTTCGTTATCGTGGTTCTCGCAGTACTTGAGGTTCCTTGTTGCTTTCCTATGGGCATGTCACTGGGTGTAAGTTAGTCCCCTTTTCCTGTGGCCAATTTTTTATCTGTCTTGGTATCATTGCCAGGTTCTGGTTTCGTTATAAGATACTAAAAAGCCTTCATATGGAGGTGCAGGCTGTATAGCGAGCATCCGCATACATTAATCAATACTGCATAAAAGACTGATATATGTTTGTGAAGCTAGAGCCTCAAAGCCAAAACCAACAATTACACGATGCATGAAATTTAGTGGTTTAAGGACTTTGACAAGCTTAAATTTATAATCTGTTGATTCTACCCCACCTGTTTGTTGACACAATAGGCAAATTTCTACAAAAATTAGTATAACGTTCAGATTGGTAAAATATTGAACATAAGCTTTTTGCTAAAAACAAACACAACATGAAAATTAACGCGTGTTTGGATCAAGAGTTTCGAACATGATTAAATAACTGTAGGTTTGAGTCTATGGGCCCAACACTTGTATATAAGGGGGGAGTTGACGGGACGGAACATTTTGAATTGACCCACAAAAGCCCCAATTTGAACTAAACCTCTATGTTAAAAACATTGTCAAATTTTACTCCGAAGTGGTGCAAAAACTGCTTGTTCAGCGTTTCCAAGATTTTGGTTTTATGACACATTTGACCAAAAATATGGTGTATGGTCATGATGCTACCTAAAAGTTAGTTGTCTTTGTAATTCAACTCAACATTTTCAATCTAGTCTGAATGCATTTTCTTCGTTATCTTAAAAAATCTCCTTCTC